>CM052158.1:7612022-7672262 GCA_028455555.1 Augochlorella aurata | reverse complement strand
TGGCGCTATTTATTTAATTAATGGGACTATTTTATCTCATACTCAAAATATATCTACATTGCAAAATGCATCGAATAAATCCTTCATCCGATCATAGTGAACTATATCGTAGAAGAGGTCCAATAACGGCGATTTAAAGGACCAGGACAACGATCACAATCGACTGCGGTATTGATCCAAGTAATTTTGATCTTTCGATCACCCGTTGCTTATTCGATCCACGAATAAACCCAGAGAAATTCGAAGGTCGTGAGTAGTTGAAAATTAACGACGGGCACCGACGAAAAAAGAAGAGCAGCACAGTCTTTCGGGTAGCGTTGCGGTCGACGTCTGCGGTTGGGGAGCCGGGGTCCTCAGGCCCCCATGGGCCCTATGGGCCAACGGAGAAAGGGTCGCGCGATCCCAGTGGAAGGGGAACACCAGTGATGGACGGACTCCACGCCACGGGATGGCTTGGCCGCGCCAATAACTTCCCGAGACCGAAAATGGCATTCGGAGCCCGTTCCTTCTTCCGCTCGGTAATAACGTCGTTTTGATATTCCAAATATTTCCGCACTCTCAAAACTGTCTCAAAGAGAATTCTTCTGATCGACCAAATATAGACTTTGCTTTTATTGTCAGTTTAATTCGAATCCTGCTTTCCTTTAGCCATTAGGAAATCGAAACATTATTCACCGGAAGCTTATTAATAATTAAATAAATTGGCTTTTCGATGGCTAACAATAGAAGCTCTTTTAAATAGTAATTTCAAGAGAACTTATGAATAATGTCTTTACATTGTTATGTTATTTGCATTTTAAATAATAATTTCGAAAGAAATTCAAAGCTGTTTATCTTCGATTTTAAAAGAATTATTAGGAAGCTACTGGCAGATAAATGATTAATGTACAACCTTGCGTTAGAAATAAATCCAACATACAAAATATAATATTTTGTTCCATCGTAGTCGACAACTAATTGATTAAATATCAACGACCCTTGGAAAAAATCCCGAAGAATGTAAAGCAAGACTGCCACTCCCAAAAGAATAGACCTCGCCCCAACAGCTCGGCATGGCGGAGCGTCCATGAGATAGGGAGTCAAAGGCCTGCGCTTGGATTCCCATGGCTGAACTTTGCACTCCGGCCGAAGCTAGAACGTGACCGTCCTACATCCGCGGTAATTAGTGCAGCCGAGCCAAGCAAACATCGCGGAAAAAATTGATGAATTTATCGGGACCGATGTTCCGTCGACGAGGTCCGTTGCTGCAGGAGACAACAGGGTTCCCCGCGGTCTCTCGCGGCGACCTTGCCGGCAACTCTCAATGATATAACTCCAATAATTTGTCCCGTCAAAAGAAGAAAGGAGGTATATAATGGGGATCGTGACCCGATGTAACGCGATACGTAGCTGGTTGCTACGTCCGCTGTATTCCCGTGTATCCTCGCGCCGCGCCGTGAGGCTACATTAGATGCACGTCCACGCGTTTCGCAACCTTGCGTCTTTCGATTGTTAATCCTCTAAACGGTCTTTCTGTCGCCGCCGCGAAAAATCGCTTGCTCAACGTCTGAGCTGCCGTGGGCAGAACAATGATCCCGTTTTGCTTCTGTTTGAACGCTGTCGCTCACCGCGGAGGACTGTTTCGGTGCTAGACTGAGTACGTGGAAAAATTCATTATTCAGAGAGACTCGGTGGATGAATAAAAGATAAGAACTCGTTCCTTCGAGGATGAATAAACGCCTGATCGCGATGCGTTATGCCCCTTGCGCTTCCATTTGTTATATTTCATGTCTGGAATTGATGTACAATAATGACTCCATAATTGGCAACTTTAATGTATTTGTTTAAAATATGGAAGCGCGCGAGGAGGGAACAATTATATTTCTGTACCTTATTAAAGGTTCCACTGGGATTTAAATGAATTGACGGACTGTAGAATGTTCGGTCATAGGCGGGACTAATTTTGGACGTTCGGAAAAATGAAAAAGGCGCGGTTCAAGGTTGTTACACTTGGTCAGAGCCGATGTCGTCGCACAACAAGACATCGGCCACCGCTCCGGGCCAACAAAAAAACAAATAGAAGGTGGCTTTATTAGCATACGATTGGCACCGTCCATCTTAATGCCCCTCGGGACCTGCGAGGCCCCTTTCCCGTTCCGCGCATCTTTGTCCCCCGTGCGCGTATCTTCCAGCAATGTTTATGCCCGTGTTCCGCCGATGTATAGGCTGTAAACGCGCACGCGCCTTCCTTCGACCAAAATCGGGGGTCGTCTCCTGCCGATTTCGCTTTCTTCCGCGCCAATTTACTCGATCGTCACTAGACGATCATCGCGTGGAGTGTGAGAAATTATTAGCCTAACCATCCTCACACGAATCCTTCCACTAACAGCGGCAGGAACGATGGAATCTTGAGGAAATGGCGGAAGCGTTAGCTTCCTTTCCTCAGAATGAAGAATGCAGTCATGCTAGCTTCAATTACCCCGGAGATTAAAATCAGGAGAAACGACGGGGAATAAAAATAGATCTCGCTTTCGCGAAGCTATATTGAAATAGCTGTCGGTAACGATCGAGTGTAATTTTAGAACAGTGTAATGCTCGAATTTCGGAGGTTGCTTCCAGGTTCACTAATCTTTTAACTGGAGCACCAATAAAATTTATCATACGGTAAATGTACCTATTATGAAACACTGCTCAATTGTGATTCGTTCTGGAAGCAGTAAGAACGCAACAAAAAATATATACAGCAACTGAAAGTGGGCCTAAAAATTCTACTCATATTTTTTATTATTGTTTTTTCTAAATTCTAAAGATGATAACCATGTACCCCCTGAGAAACGTTCGGTAATAGGTACTTTTATCTTGCTGTGATTTAAAAAAATTCGAGTGTGGTAGGAGTAAGTGTTAGAACATCTAGGAACGGCTAAAAGTTGGCAGGATCCTACGAACCCTGAAGGATGCAGAACATGTGTAAAGTCAAACAAAGGGTATCTCGACGAGTAAGATTCGTTTCCGACAGAACTAATAACTTCAAAAAAATGCACAGGACACGCGAGGCTCGCGCAGACCGTCTATAATTACGGAACGCGTTATGGTAATGGTTCGGCCGTCGATCAGAATCACAGCAGACGAAGAAAGAGGGAAAACAAGTAATTAGTTCCATCACAGACATCCCCGGCCGGCGCGCACCGAATCTTCGAGCAGGCTGCAACGCTGTTGCAACGAAAAAAGACAGCGAAAATGTTGCAGGACGCCGCTCGAAGCCGAGCGCCGCGCCGGCGAGAGGGTTCGGCAAATTGCCGGCGCATAGTTCCGCATCGCGGGGCTCCATCATCGAGGCCAGAGTTTCCAGAGGAATTCCCATGGCGTAAAAATCGAAAATGCCGGCGTTTCCACGGAAACTGATTAGTCATGGGCGAAAAACGGCGCTCGGTGCCGGTCAGAAACCGTGCGAGAGACTTGTTGGAAACGTCCCCAGTGGAAAGCGAACGCCGCCGATCGGAACGTATTATTATTGCTCGGGCAGTTCATCGTAATGATCGTCATTATTGTCATCGAGAGTGTTGCTAGGACGTTCCTTTACGGTAACAAGTTTAGCGGAGCCTCCGACCGAGACGGGATCTCGCCGGATCTCTCCGAGAGAGCAGACGTTGCCCCGGGCCGCGTCATCATTATTCAATAATCGCGCGCTGCTCTTCGATTTTAACCGGTCCCCGGGTATTGTCGGGTTTCTCCGAGCGCAAAATTTCATTCACCGCACGGCACCGCGAAAATATATCCGTACAAGCCCGGGAGAATTCTGTATCGCGCTGCAAAAATCAAAACGTCGAACTACTAAGCCCACGCAGCTTTGTCGATTTAATCGTAGATTTTTAGCTAAAAAAATTATTTGCAAGATAGGTTAATGATAAATTTTTGCTTGCGCAAATTTAATAGTGGACTCTAATCAAAATTGTTTCATTTAATTTAATTGTACGAAAATTAATTTAACCATTTCAATCCAGAAACGATGTATCGTTTTTGGCTACACTTGAGAAAGTGTCGTTTTCTTAATATTTCTGCAAACATGTACAGTATAATTGCAGTAACTCGCACACTTGCAACAGCTAACCGGTTAAGTGTCGGTTATTATCCTCACTGTTGGCAAAATAAATTATCCATCCATAATTCCATTAACACACCGACTCGCAAAAATTGAAACTAGAGTTCCTAAGATTTAGCGACCGCGGACTCTACACCACTCTAAGTCGCATTAGGAGAGCTCCGACCATAGCCCAAGGTTTGCCCAGCCCTTAAAGAAACCGAGGAGGTGTGGGCAGTCTCTCGCAGTGTCCTTGACTGGCTAGTTGATCTTGCGCCGGCTATGCCGTGGAAAGTTTAACCGTCTTAGCGCCGTAAACCAGCGTCGAGTCAAAATGGAGAACGGTCGTGGCTCGAGGAAGCCTGTGTTTGCGTTCTGTGTCTCTGCGAGCACGAATTCCCGTTTATCCCAGAGTTACGTCGATTCTGAGCTGTTCGAGAGAGACAATCGAGCTGATCACCGGAAGCTGATAAATCCGGGAAACGTCTGCGCGCGAAGACATCGCGGAATCAACGATGAAAATGTGGACAAGAAGATGGTAGAATCCGCGACGAATTAATTATTTAGCAGAGAGTCTAATCGCGTACAATGAATGGATTTTGCGTGGCAAGATGTCGCGGGAACGAGACGCGTTGGAAGAGTTATTAGAGGCGCGTCGTCAGATAAACATCGATAAGCCAAGAAACTTTTTACAAAATTCTCTGCACCTGGAGATACTATCATCGCGCGCGAGCATTATCATAATGGAAACGTTATTAGTGCCAAAGATCGACGCCGCCGATACGCAGGCGAACTTAATACTTCATTATTTTAATTACAACGAGCTCCCGTCACGAATCAATTCGACTTCTCTGGATCTTGTCGAGATCCTTAATTATTTTCGCGGGGATCATCGAACGCGGTTCGATCAGACTGTGAATTATGGTTGCGCGGCCGAGTGGCAAGTAGGTGGGGTTTCTTGATCTTTCTTTCGTTGCATCACACCTCCAGGAAGAGCCGCCGATGCTAATTCACCCTCTCTTCCGCTCTGCATTCTTCATTAACTGTACTCCTCACCCTCCCGTTTCTTGTTGTAATTTCCATAGTCTCGTGCGAATATAATGCATTAAGATAATTATAATCGACTATTAATTTAGGACTACTTAGCTCGAGATCCGGCCGATTGCGACGGATCGCCGCGCACGCTACCTCTGAGACCGTTCCGAGGAGATAATTGTTAATGAAACTGGACAGTTATGGCTCCTTTCTTCCTAACAGTGATTAATCTCGGCTCATAAAGCGATGATTAACAAGCCGGTATCCTATTCGTGGCGTAAATCGCTGTTTGCCGACTGGCCGTCGAAGATACTGTACGGGGGATGACGGTGACCTTGCATCCAACTACGCAAAATGGCCGAACCCTCGACGTCGCACCGAATTATTGCATTATAAACCGATACTTTCTTTATCGTCCTACCCATCTACTAATCCTCTTCGAAATTTATGCGATCGCAAGATCATAGTTCTCTTTTTCCGTACTATTACTACAGAGAACAATGTTCTACTCGACGCCAGTTTCTCGAAATTTGCATAAACATCCGCAACACAGCGATTACATATCGGGCCAGACAACATTATACTTAAAGCAGTTACCACCATTAAATCATCTTTATATATGATGTTGCATAAATAAGTTCTCGTTACTCCGATAAAATCTGGAAACATGGCGTATGTAACTCAATTTCGAGAACAATGGACCCCGGTTTGTCTAGCTATGCTGCACAAAGCTGCATTTCCGACAACGCCACAAAAACACAGAATTCTGTTATACTAAACACGAGGTAATATTTAAAAACGTTGGGAGCCTAGATTTTACGAACATTGCAGATCTTAATTAAAATGTCTGTATGTAACAGTTCGCTTAGAAAATTCTCACCTGTAGCGATTAAATCGCATCGAATGCTCAACTAATTATTCGCAATGTATCATTTTGATAACATTGTTAATTTTTTCCGTCCTCTCGCTGCACGTTTCGTTACGTCACCCATAATGATTTATCAAACTAAGATAATAACAATTATTTTGTAATTTTAGCCATTGTATTGATATATTCTGCATTTCTTTGTTGTAATAAGTCTCTTTCGGTATTTTTAGATTCTGAATTTTATGCAATTATGACATAAATTAGTAACTTCTATTTCCAGCAATCAACTTAGACAATTTTTACGTTGCACAAAAATCTGCTGTTATTACTTTTTATTTTAGTTCCCAAGGTTCATCCTGTTGGAATATTGAAAATAAAATAAAATGTAAATGTAAAATAAAAAACAGTAGAATGATCGAAAGACATCGATCGATGAAAAATCTGAGGGAAACGAAGTCTACTTCGCTGACGTCTGTCGCGAAGATCGGCAGACAATCGATTCCATAAATTACGACGGCCGTAAAGCGTTGCCCGATGAATTCCAGCACCCCGTTTTCGGTGCACGCTCGAGCGGGAATCCGGGAATTCGAAAAATAGTTAATTCCCGAGCGTTTTTTACGCGGACTCTAGAAGATCCTTACGAGCTGCCGCGATCCACGCTATTCCTCCTCCTACGATGAAGAAGAGCCACTGTCGGCAGTTTGTCCTGTCTTCCGCCACGCACTCTTTATTACCCAGTTCTCGGCGGCCTCTCTCGCGCGCGGCCAGCACCCGCGCGATCCTCTACTACAAGTTCAACACATTTAGGGGGTTATCGTATTATGTCGAGTCACGAACTCGTTATAGCACGGCAAGACGGATCGGTGCTATAAAACCACTTGGTTTCAGTTTAACCAAAGGGTGCGCGATATAACTGGTTTACATTTCGCCGCCTTTCCCGTGCTCTTCTCTACACCGTTTCGCCCCACGCTGTTGCACGCCGAAATTTTTTACAGAAATCGAGACTCTCGTCCCTCTCTCTCTCTCTCTCTCTCTCTCACTCTCTCACTCCCTCCTTCTCTATTCTCTCGGCAGATACGATCAACACTGCCGCGGGTCCACGAAGTCAGAGGGTACGAGGCCTCGGCTGAAGCTGCAGAAGATAGAGACTGCGAAAACTTCGTGCCTCGGGATTTACGAGCGCTGACGTTACGGTAAAGGAAAATCTGATGCTGCTTCGACCGAGAAGAAATCCGAGCTCTGGCTCATCGGCAGCGGATCGATGACTGTATTATGCATTGAGAAATGCATCGGAGATAGACTTGTTCCGACAATTTCATTTCAAGTGCACGAGCCGTTCAGAAGATGGTCGGAAGCGATGGCACGAAACTAGAGCGAAATGAATGGCTCTCTGAAAATTAGAGTTGTTGAATACTGATTTTACTTTCGATGCTATAACGGGACGAAGCCTTTGTCTTACAAAGGTAAAATAGAAATCAATGACCAGTCAAAATTGTCTACGTTAACTGTACGAAACGTGAATCTGATAAAAATATCTTCCCTCTTGTAGACATGTTAATGAGTAATAATGTAAAGATGTCGCTGAATTCTTTTAATATATTCACAATTTCGTATTTGATCTAATCGTTTTCGATAAAAATATATAAAATCTGTAAAAGGGAAGATACTGAAATACGAAGCCTAAAATTGAGAAATCATTATAATTTTTTAACTTTCCTAAGCTTTTAAATGTACAAAGAGAAAAACTATTTAATTATTTCTTTTGGAGTGTGCAAGCTGATAGCACGTTTTGGGCAGAATTTTTCGGCTCTATAATCAATCGAAGAAGCAAATCTCTCTCTCTCTCTTTCTCTCTTACTGAGCTTCACTCGCGGGTTTGGAGCAAGCACACGAATCCGACAACTAAAAGTAAAAAGGTTCCTCGACGACATTAGCATACCGAGAACTAGAGTGCTGACGCTCCGACATTATGCATCGCGAATCAAATGCAACATTGAAGCGGATTGAAAGCGATGTGCAATTTCGCGGGGCCAGCCAACCAGCGGCGTCCCCCTCGAAACCGGCATTTTCGTTTCACGCAAATTTCAGAGTTTCGCGGGTAAATTGCTGGCCTGACGGCCGGCGAGCAGATCGCGGCGAAGGCGGCGCGGACGGAGCGAACGGAGCGGCATTACGCCGCGAGGAGGAACGGCCCTGGATGCTAACCAGTTGATCCACGTGCTCGTTATCACGGTAACGATATCAACGTCGGCGACGTCGACCCGCCGAGAGGAAGATGCACGCGCGCCTATCGCGTCACGAACGCGTGCGCAACAGAAAAATCCCGAACGTGGGAGAACCAGCGAACGTGTAATTCCGCGGACGGCTGAGGAACGAGTGGACTGGCGTGCATTCATTACCGATAAGAGTTTCAGCGGAACGTTGAGAAATATACAGCTGCCCCGAAAGCCATTCGAACAATAAAATTCACATTTCCGCGAAATTCTCGTTATAATTTTCTGAAAGCGAATGGGCCAATGAAGCCGGTTACTGTGGCGTGACCAGTTGCTTAATTTATTTTGTTTATTTTTTAATAACAAAAAATAATATACGTCCTGTTAGATGAATATTAAGTCAATTACGCCCTAAATCAAAGCAAAGGTACAGCCATTGAACACCAAACAGTAACCATTGGTTTGTTGTTAGCTCTAATGAACTTTATATTTCTCGATTAAGACATATTAAATTTTTTTATTCTTTTACTTAGTTCATTTTTAGTTAAACAAATTTAATATGTCTTATTTGATAATTATAGAGTGAATTATAGCCGAAAATCAATCAAAAATTAATCACTCGGCAGTAACTAAATCTTTCTTACTACTGGTTATAAATCTCTGAGTAGTTTTCACCGTTCGTTTTTTAGCCGATGCAGCAGAAGAAGATCGAAGATACGATTTTCCATCAACTTACAAGAAAGTGGAACGAAGAATAAAATTTTTGTCCCGATTGATTTTATCATCGTCTCAAAGATCGAAGCCTTCCTCTTTCTAACGAAACTCGAAAACACGATATTGTTTTATGAAAAATAACAGAGTAACCAGTCTCGATCGTGCAGGAATTTTAGAATTCGTCTCAGTATCCACAACTATCTAGAGCCCATCAGCAAGAAGAAAATGAGCCGCGATGTTACATTTTAAGCGTGTCTGCCGGAACATTGCGGAGCCGATTTCCGCGAGCATGTTCAAGAAACCGAACACGATTCCGCGAAGTGGATAGCCCGGCAGCCGGCGGAGATCGCAAAGAAAAATTCAGTAGCCAGGAACAACGAATCCGGCGGGATCTACGGAGATAACGATCCCGCGTCGATCTGGAGAGCAACGATCCACGAAGGCGGCGGTTTGATCGTCGTCCGACGGGAAACGTGTCCGCGGGTCGGCCGTAGATCTCCAGAGCGTTGCGCGCGTGTAATCGCGCAACGAGGAGGAGCACCGGGACACAATTACTGAAATTGAACGAGAGGCTGGACGTTGATGCGAGGTTAATCAATAATTGGCGGACTCGTTGAAGGAATGTCACGATCCGTCAGAGGTGATTTCGTAATTCAGCTCCGGGCGGCGTTGGTTTTCCTTTTCCAGAAAATTGTTACTCCGAGGAGGACGCCGCCTTTCGAAGCTAGTGCACTGCGCACAGAGCGGGAGGTAAGTACCGATCGCGTAGTAGACAAAGAGTTGTTTCGGAACAGGGCCCACCCATTCGGTTTCGTAAGCATTCGTCCATGGGAACCGGGAGAGCCACGAGCGTCAAACGGCGAACAGATCGCGCCGATTATCTTCAGGTTCGCGGGCGCTTCCGGTACATGCTCGAGGTACGCGCATGTGACCAACGGCACACGCTTCCGACTGCACTCCGTCAGGATGCCGACGTAAATCCTCCGGTGGGCGGGGCGTGGACGCGTTTGCGTTCATGCCGACCAAGAATAGCCGTGCAAAGTGTATCGGAGCCACCGAGCGCTGATATCAACAATACCCTCTTCTCGCGAACTTGGAGGCAGTAGGCACTCGGATCATCTTGGTCTAGCCAAAATCCAGTCCCTGTTCTCACGATGCAGCCGACACACACACACACACACACTCTACTTAGCTAGACCAACCGATAGACTCCATATTGCACCAACGATGCTTGCGAAAATTAATAAAATCCAGAACCCCTCGAACGCACTTCACCAGATAAAAATTGTCCTAATTGATCCTGATAATTTGCAGACGCCGAAGACCGGAAGGCTCTCGTAGAAGAAAGTCACGTTCGCCTACCAAGAGCTCCAAAATCCCTGAAGACAGACAAACTGTCGCAGACGAGTAGAACGAATCCAGAGTCGCTCGATCGGGGCGAGATCGGGCGGAATGTATGCACCGAATTTGTCAGCGTAATAAAAATCGACGAGGAGAGATCTAACCCGAGATAAATCAGGATTTACGATGGCGACGCGTGATCGTGGCGAGGAAGCGGCCGGAGCAGACGAGATATCGACGACGGATTCAACTCGACTGGCCGACACCGGCCTCGCCGAAACCCGGAAGACCAGACCATGGGCCCCGGAGTTTCGGTGGCCGCTCGAAAGAAGGTAAAAGTAACAGTTATGTTCATTGTCGCGCCACCCGGACGGACGTTTTATGACTGTTCGCCCCGTAAAAAAAAGGAATAACGGTACTCGCTACCTCGACGCGCTTTACGGTCTGCTATACAAGTCCTCTTTATTGGTTTCGGTAACGCCGGAGCGTATCAGCGAGCCTAACCGTGGGCTTAGCAGCCGGAGCCTCGGACTACGGCAAAAGTGTCCTGTGTATTCGACGACGGACGTGACTACGCGACCATTTGCCAGTTTTATTGCCTGCCCAGGCAAATTACATCGGTGTTCCCCGACCACTGTCTATTCTGTATTATACCTGTACCTTAGTGTCCTTTTTCGACGTTTTATCCTGCCCTCCTTTTGCCCTAAAATCGCCTAACGGGTCCGGGGTCGCCTCGAAATGTTTTAAATTTTCGTTAGGACTTTATGGCGCCTGTAAACGCGTGCTCTAGAAAATATTGACCTCGTTTTACGTTACGAGTAAATCTAGGGTACCGTGATGGACCAAAATAAACAGGGATTGCTGCTAATTCGAGTAATTTGACACGGACAAAATTCAGGATAAGTCTCCATAATTATATTCGTCGGTAGTGTAGGTGAATGCATGCTGTCGACGAAAACAGTCGGTGAAGCGATTGTCGATGATCTCAAAGTAACTCTGATCTTGTCTATAATTCCTTTAAACGCTTTTGCGGCCAGACCCTCGCATTAACAGTACCCACTAATATATATGGGTCGAATCGATATTTCAATTCGGCGGAGGTGCATTGGCAAGTCCGAAAGTAGGTCGAACTTAGGGTAATAGAGGCGCGAGAGCAGTAAATTAAGCAGACATTTTTCGCTTGCTTTCAACGAGGGTTACACGGCCGTAAAATCGTCGACCCTCTATCGCATCGTTCCGTGTGCGACTGTACTCGCATAAATGCCAGATTAACCCCTTCGCACTGACCTTCCCTCCAACTCTCGTACAAGCATCATGTTTCTCGTGCCGTGCTTCGTTTTTAAGGTGACAGTCGTTTCATGAGGTCGATGAACTATTATCTTGTACACGATAAGGGTAACAATGTAGAGCACCAGACAAATTTACAAAACGAACTACTATAATAGCTGTTTTATCTCTTCATAGTACATTAACAACACTGCCATGTCACCTACATTATGGTCGGCAGAATTATTTGCTCAGATTTAAAAATAAATTTGTACGCTGATCTATTATATATTCATGATTTTATTAGAATCTGCATAACGGAAGAATGTTGATAACGTAATTGACTACTATATCGAAAAACCAGACCCATAAATCTTAAAACGATTAATTTGATTAAATTCTTGAGGTGGCTAGTGTGGCAGTGAAAGTGTTAAAATACCTCGCTTTCTGCACTCCGTAGAACTAGCGTTAACAACAGCAACATTTTCATGTGAAAAGAGTTGCTATTTGAGTAAGGACTTTTGTAAATTTAGTGGTTTCCTCGCTCGTGTTCCGGCTTGTCGGTTATGAAACCGCCTGTACGATTAATCAAGGAGGAGTCGACGGAACCAGTCTTGAAGTTGACCGGCCCGCCGTGAATGTTCGTCTCCGGAAACGAGATTTCCTCGGCAGCGAGGTTCGATCTGTATTATAAAAGTAAATACGTTGGTAAGGTCGGCGCTCGGAGCGCGCCCCGGTATAAAGCTCGTGGTGCGCAATATATAATATGCGGTCAGACGCGAGACTACTTTTAACCGCGACCGTAAATCAGCCGACCGACTGCGTGTGCATTCCTAGAGAAAACCTGCCCCGTGTAGAAAAATAGCCGCGGCTACGGCCGCGCTCGAGATCTCGCCGCTTCTAATGAAGGCTCTTCATGGCTGCTCTCTCAGTTCGCGAAACGAGAAACACCGCCGATTATATTCCCGGCTTCCGTCAACGTCTTCTGCTACACGATCCTGATAGCTCCGGCTGACGAAAGCCAACGAGTGGAACGTGGAAGAGAAAACACTGTTCTGTGCCGATCCGAACCAGGAACGACCATTATGGAGATATTTTGGAAAGCCGGTCCCAGGATGTTCCAGGAAAAATCGCCGAGGGAGCTGACTGCTTCGTGGAAAAAATAGCTCTGTGAAAATTTCCCTAACGAGGTTAATGAGTGCTTCGAACGAAACTACTCCGCTTGCAGCCGCGGGTAACGGGAGACTGTACAACTAGTGACTTGAAACGTTCGTCGATATCTCAGACAGTTTACTGGATGTGAAACTACAAGAGAGATTCATATTTTCCTTTCCGAATCCCATCGCACTCTCTACGATCGTTTCCATTGTTTAAATCGCTCAATATGAATGAACTGTAACCTACTAATTTGCCACTTTTCAGGATATTTGAAAATATTTTATATACTTTATAGATTTCCAAATATAATTCCATTTATCTTTTCCTAGCCATTTAAAAAGGATTTTATTAATTTAAAGCTTTATATTTTGGATGATCAGAAATTTACATAAATTATTATTAAATAAATAATCTCAATAATAATAATTCTCAGAAATTATTACAATAGAAAAGCATTGTAACTACGAAGAAAATGGCACCGCAAGGGGTTAATAATGGCTCATTTCCGCGGATTGTAAGAATTGTTCCTGGCCTTTCTAATCGAGAATGAATGTACTTTGGAGGGAACGAGTCCCCAATTTCCGAAAAATCACACGCCAAGTAACAATCCAGCAAGAAGAAACGTTTTATTAGAAACCGTAGCGGTGTAAGGGGGCCCTGAAAACGACTTCGAGGGTCTCTCGGACGACCCGAGCCTTGGGCTACAGTCCAATTAACCCATATATATTCCCCCACCGCGGAGCAAAATGAAATCGAGCTGGTTTGATCGATTCTTTCTGCGATTCGCGTCGCGAGTAACATCTCGATACGAACTTGTACAATCAGACCCTCTCCGAACAGAATAATCAATATCGCCAATGAACGGGGTAGGTTCAGACATCCTGTAATACTCCATAAAAAAATCACCACTTAGGATCTTACCACAAAGTCTTCGAAGTTCTGTGGCAATTGATGGTTACCGGAACAAGAGGTTGGAAAAATAGAAACATGGCGACAGGAAAGAAACGAAGAAGGGGGTCAAGCGATACGGTGGCCAGATAGGAGCAGGCGTGGAAAAAATCGGGCTGCCAGGAGCAACGGTTGTCACGGTGGCCGTAAATTTCCGGAGCTAATGGTGCACAACAAACGCTTGTCCGTAGCTGGTCTCGTAATGTCCGTTCACGCCGGCCTAATATCGTTGCCGGCGTTTAATAAATACGTCGCGCGGGTAATACGTCATAACTTTTCCACGCGTCGCGATCTCGTGCACGCGCGCGACACCGAGAGAGAGTGCGAGAGAAAGAGAAAGAGAGAGCGAGAGAGAGAGAGAGAGACAGAGAGAAAGAGAGAGAGCGAGGCGAGCAGCACCTAGTCTGAGCGGACGAGTGTATTAAACGCGCGGCGGGCACGCACGTACCGCGATGTATCACGTTGATATTCGTCGAACGGTTACCGCGTAATGTCACTGAGTTATATGGTTCTTAACCGAGACTCTTAATCGCTGGATAATGTTGTCGATTCCTTTCTCTCTCCTTCTCTCCTCCCTCCTCTCGTTCCCTCCCGATGCCGTGCCGTGGGTGCACGCACTGCCAGTACACGCATACCGATAAAACGAACGCGTAGTCGCGCGCGCGCACGTGACGAATGCGTAATTCCGCCACGGACGAATGATCGTCGTACGTTTTTAGTGGCACAAAAAGGACGCCAAGATTAGAACTCGCTGCCCACCCTCCCTCCCCGACCCGTTGTCCGGCGCCATACAAGCCGCGTGGAAATTATTCAGCGAGCCTGCGAGTGCAGTGTCGATGCCGTTGCATGACTCACGCATCTGGAATTCGATGGCGCTTCCAGAAAATTAATTACATCTTGCCGACTCGCCGATCGATTTCGCCAACTTCTCTGGCCCACTTGCTACCTTCGCATCGGGCCTTTGCCCCGACCTGTCTTTGCATACTTCGAGATCGATTAGAATTTGGGACTCCTGCATACACTACGAGGGTTCGCGTCCAAACGACTTGTTCGGCTTGTCAACCACCCCTACGTAACACCTCCATTCAGAAGGGTAGCAGCCCCTGAATCGCAAGGGCCATATCCTGTTAATCCTCGAGAGCTAACTTCGAGGACTAAAGCATTGAAATTGCTGCATATAAGCGGCACGTCTGTTGATGCAGTTGGATCACGGTGTTTCGGAGTCCATTGTCCAGAGAAGACTTGCAAGTCCAAGTGGAAGACTCGATGTAACTATAGTGTACATCAGGAATTTTAACTTTTCTCTGCATTGTCCAAGGCTTTGTCTCGAAGAGAATGCAGCGTCCCGCAGCAACGAGACCCGTTCTTTCCTCCGCCGGCTACCGGGGACCGCTGGACGTTCCGGCAACGCTTCCGCGGACATTCATCGCGGATGATGAACGAGAAACGAGACGTCGAGCGGCTCTCTCTATTAACGCTCGAACAACGCGCGATTAATATGGCCGGCGGGTAATAACGGTTCGTGTGTACGCGGCCCGCGCCGGTCCCGCTCTCGACGGCGGCTTCAGCCGGGCCCCTTAAAAGTCCCGGATAGAGTCGTACATCATCGACGCGTATGACGGGAAAGAGGCGGTGAAATTAAGAAATTTTCGTTCCGCCGAGCAAGATCGAACCTAGCTGCTAAGCTCTATCGTTGGCGAGAGCTCCGCGGAGAAGAGCGCTACAACGACGATCGGGCGATTATTTTAAAAGGTCAAGAGGTTCCTGGTGGATGAGTTATGCCCGTCGTCCTTTCCCACCCGCGTCGGCGGTCAATAGCCACGAAATAAATGGGTACGCAAAACGTTTCGATTCAGTTCTCGTACGAAACGCGGGCCCGGTGACTTATGCGAGCGAGCAACCTCGCCGCGTGAAATCGACCAAACGAACGGAAAAAGACGCCGCGTCGATGGGAAAATATAAATATTAATCAGGTTCGATTCTTGATAGAAGAACCAGTAATTACTCACTGGTTCAAAGAGTTGATTAACATAATCGCAGTCGTTCGCTTATCTGCGTACAGGATCGGTTATCGAGATCGGTCGAAGAACATGACCCCATTCGATGTTCCTAAATGTTCCTCGTGTTGCGATTACCTAGGAGGAAGTGAATACTTCAGCACTGAGTGACTAATAACCATAACCTGTTTGACACGTTTACTATCGACATTAGTTTCGCTGCTTATCTTCATTGTTACAATACTCCATGCGACGTACCTCCTTTATGAATCATTGAAACAATTTCGTAAAGGAAAGTTGTATTCTTCTTGAATATTATGATGTTGACACTAGGTTTATATAGTAATAAAATTAATTAATTCTCCCATCTGGTTGGTATCATCTTGATCTTCTTGTTCTTATTGTTATTACTATTATTATTCTTAGTACTGTTATTATTACATTACTATTGCTATTATTGTTGGTAATGTTACTCATATTTCTGCTATCCTTATTATCTAATTCTCATATTAGTACCGATCGGTTCATTCTATCTCCGTTCATTGTTGCCTTGTTATTTTTCACTTGACCGAACAGAATTTGTCGATGATTAACTCTTACGGTCCTCCATCACGTTCGATTGGAAAATTAGGTTTAACAAAATAATAATGATCATGTTTATTAAATTCCTTACCACGTCTTGTGTAACGTCATTTACAACAAGCGTTCATATTTCCCCGGGTATCTTCCGATTTTGGAAGGCCTGCGATTGGAAGAGGTAGGGGTCCCGGTGCGGATTATCGAAATGACGACCGGTATAGCCCGATGCGAAGAATCGGAGTGCGAGTCGGCTGACTCAACAGCCTCGACAATGGCCTTGTAAGCAGCTCGGTAGTAAGATTCGTGGTGTGCAAGAGCATCGTCGCCGGTTTTTCACCGTTCAGCGGTTATGGCAGAGCGCCGTTACGATCGTATGTTCCTCGGCGTTATTGCATCTGCCCCGCCCCTTCCGCGGGCACCGTATTATACGTACATTCGCTGGCGAACGGTCGTAATAGTCTCGCCGGCAGATAAACAAATAAACGAGCGGATCGTCGAGAGCGAGAGCCCCCGTGCCACGCGTTCGGCCGCTCTATCTTGCTCCTGGTCTTTGTCTCCGTCGGTTTCAGCGCCGCGATAAAGTGTATCGTTGTCATTGGCAATTAGCCGACCGCTCGATATTCATAACTTTTTTACCGTGCTGATGCGAACCTGATCGGAATGAAGAAGAAAGCGGTCAGAGAGGCGGTAGAAACGATAGAGAGCATTGTGGCAGTCGGGTCGCAGTCCGGGGTGGCAGGTGCTGTTCGTAATGGCCGGCCCCCGTCCAGCCAGACAGAGTCGGACAGAGCCAGTGTGCCGTGGACAGGTTCGCCGACGCGACGCGAGGCGACGCGACGCGTGGAGAAGCGACGCCGAGCCGAAAGAGAGATGCAGAAAAAGACCATGGAAAAGAAAACCGTGTTGCGCGTGAGTTACGAACGTCCGTGTCTATTTGCAGTGGCCAACAACGCCGGCTGATTACATCGTCGCGTATTAATTGAATACGGGGCAGATGGCGCCAGAACGCGGCAAAGAACTCTCTCTTCTGATCGAGGAGGAGGAGGATGATGATGCGAAGAAGCGGATCGAAGGCTCTCCGTCTCTCTCCTATCCGGGGTCTGGTTGATGGAAACGGTGCGATACGGCCGCGTCGGCGATCATCGATTTCAACGAGTTCCACGTAGACGGCGAGGCATCGCGTCGAATCCCTAAGTAACGCCGCGATGGAAGATCGATGGAACGAAGAAACGTTTAGCCAGCCGATGGAAATTGTTGGTTTTATCGTGGGAGCTGACGAGCCCGGGGACGCGTCTCCTGATGAATGTTTAATGGCCGGCTAATTAAACAGCGAACCCTTTCATCGATTCCCTTTGACTCCATCAATCCTCGCTGCCCTCCAACCTTTTTCATTCCATCTTCTTGTTTTTGTTTCAACGACGAGGCTGTACGTCTTCCAGGTACATCTTCATCTCGCGAGCCTCTCTCCCTAGAGAGAGCGAGCAGGAGAGAGAGAGAGTATTCCGCAAAAACGTGAGCAGGAACACTTTCCGATTCAATTATTTTGCCTTGTATCCCATCGATGCTCGCGGGCACGGGCGTACGTATCCTTTGTCTGCCGGTGTACTCGTTCCGATCGCCGGGCATCTAAACACGTTCTTCGTGCCTACGAAGCGCGGCCGGCTCCAAAGTATGCATTATCTCAGCCCGGAGCAGCGAAGAAAAGGCAGTGTCCAGAGTCCGTGCAAAAACCCGGAGCCCGCGAAAGCTGTGCTCGAAATCTCCCGGAGAACGTCCGCTCGTTCGCAGTGCTCTCTCTTCGAGGAGATCCGCTTCTCTCTCGATGAACGAGGAGACTCGTCTCTCGGTCGCGTGCTCTCGCTGACAACCGATCGCAGTCGGGATCGGAAACAATCTCAGAAACAGCGGGGTAATTGATAAATTGCCGCTAACGACAATGGTACGCGGCGAGAGGATTAATCCTGGCCGCGAGGGCGATAACTCCTCCCGCATGAAATTTGCAAAACACCGAGATAGCGTACCGGCCCGTTGTCGGTGTGCAAAGGCGAGCCGGAGCCCGGCGTACATGCGAACAGCTCGTCCATCAAATTGAGAACCCTGGTAGGCAGGCAGCCGGTACGCTGCCGGCTGAACGTGCGATCAGCGCCTATACTTTGCTCGCTCGCTCGCTAGCTAGCTAGCTAGCTAGCTCGGCTAGCAGCGCGCGTTACGCGCCGCTCACGTTTCGCAGGCTTCTTTTTCCTCTTTACAGCTCGTAGGCACGAATAAACCATCGCTATTGTTCGCAGGAACGACAACCGCCGCCGCTCGATAGAGACAAGAGACCACCGTCACTCTCCGAAACGCTTCGCCTCTGCCTACCACTGAGATACACGTGTCCTCCTCGCGATGCTAGCACGAGATACCCGGGCTGCATCGACGCGCTAATATCGCCTCGTTCATCTTGTAATCGTTCGGCTCCGAGCTGCGTCGAACTCCCTGTCCCGAACTCTTCCGTCGGGTTCCCACGATTTATCGTTTCGGTTAGACTTTGAGAAGTTTCGGCGTTCAATCGAGAACCATTCTGTTTCGTAGATTTATGCGCGTCGCGTAGGGAATTTAAATAAAAATTCATTACCCCCGATCCTCCGTCGTACGTCATAATTATTTCATTCGAAATATCGCTCGAGAGTCGCGAACTGTTACATACTTGCTGGATAATTGAGAACCTGCTGGCCGACGAAAGCTTCGTATTTAATCGGCTCGTTTGCTTTATCGCGGGCAAGTTTAAATAATGGCCGACAGCTTGATCGCTATCCTGAAGACTGTTTCATTTTTATGCTGTCGGAACCCTCTCGCCGATGACTCTTCTGCAAATTCGTAATCGCTACTTTGTGATTCTTTTCAGTTTAATCGTTCGCAACCCGATGCCTGTCGTCGATTAGTCAATACGATTTTGTTGATATCGTCGCGCACCTGTTGGGACGGTTCCATAAAATTTTACCGTGTAATTGCCACACTTGCTGTCCCTGGTAATGGGGTATAAATCGGAACGTAGCTTCCGGTAGTGAAGCTTCTCTATTTCTCGCGCCAATTTCGAGAATGGCGGACAATCTTCCCAGTGGATAACCGATTGCCAGCATTTTCATGTGTTACGGTAAGTGATCGAAGTAATGCTCGCCGGTAACCAGCCCGTAGATCGTATCAAATTCGAGACGCAATTATTTTGCACATGTAAAACGGCCGGTTAACACTGGCTCTCGGCCGTTTGCCAATCGCGTGAAATAATATTACGCGTGTTTACGGGTGCCGGGGCCCCGGAGTTGTCGGCAGAAAAACGTGAGACAGGATGTAAGTGATTCCGCCGATCAGAAATTACACTTTCATGGCGGCGGATCACCGTCGGCCGTGATAAGCACCTTTAAGAATCCTCGCGTTATAATGCTGCTCGACGTAGAAAAATCGCTCGACGATATGTGTCGGTTTCACGATCAAATTATGCGGCGCGGTTCCATGCAAATTGCCATTGACTCGGTATAATTGGATCAGTGTTCACAATTAATTTTAATAGTTCCACGTTTTCTGCTTCTGTGACGTCACTGCCTCGTTTTTATAACAATGCCACCAGCCGCGTTTCGTCATATATATTCAAAGTCGATCGACGCGTATTGCGTGCGACGGCCTGTTGTAACAGATTGTCGACAGGTCGGGACTCCGCACCAATTTGCATTTAATACTCTTTTTGTTGAAAACTGACGAAATCTATTCCCATTCTTCGAATGCTCCATGCGTAATTTGATGACAAAGAATTTAAATCCTACAAATCCTAATGAACAGATAATCTTATGAACATTTTTCAGCCATTTAAGTCATTACTTTTTTTTAGGCCAACTTTGGGGACCTCGTGATCTGAAAAGGTCGTTGTAAAAGCTTGCGAGTCTTCAATACTCCCAGGTACAAATTACTGTCGCAAAGCAGGTAAAGATCGATGATTTACGCGATCGAGTCAGGACATTCGCGAGAAGAAGGAACCGTGGAGAGTAGAGAGGCCGGTTGGGCAGATGACGGAAGCAGTTTCAGCGCGGATTTGATGGATCGAAGGCCGTGGAGGTTTCGGTCGGATCAGATGCGAAGGCGAAGGGCCACGTAACTCCGAGAGGCCCGAATGTTTTTCGAGCGAGCAGTAGGTCGGAGCGGCGGGCGTGGAGAAGGGAAAAGGGCGTAGTAAGTCATACGGAGAGGCTCGTACGTCATCCTCCATCCGGGCCAACGGAGCAACACATGGAAAGGGTCTGCGGAGCGCCTCCATGCACGATGAACGCACCTACCAAGTTGGGTCGCCTCTTTAGGTCGCGGCTGGCATGTGTCTGTGCCCGAACACAGTGCCACGGGCTCGTCGGTTGGTTCGCACACCTTCTTGTCCGGGCAGAGGCCGAGCCACTTGGTCACGGACGTGCAACACGCACGCCTATGTTCGACGCGAGTCTCCGGCACGATCCGATCTTTTCAATTTTCCGATTGTAAATTAGCGGCTTAAATGGTTCGTGAAAACGTCCCCGGTGCAACGGCGAATCCAACGACCAACGGGGGCCGGAAACGTGGGCCCCGGAGGGGGGCACGGGATCAAGATGGAAAGTGCACTCGGCCATGTTCGTCAGCCATTGAGGTACTACACGGCACACGGAGAGAGTCCGGCGCGCACACCTTGCGACGCGACGCGACTCGACGCATTTAGTCGTCGCAGCGCAGCGGCGTGTGATCGATAAACAGCTTTTTCTCAGTTTTCTTGCAGAGTCGGAGGGAAACCGGTGAACAATGGGGGCGAGGCGAAAACGAGGCGAGGAGGTGGCGTAACTCACCGGGGACAATCCCAGGCAAACAGTTGCCGGTAATTAGAAGCTCGCGTGAAACGGATCCGTAAAAAAACAAGCAGCGCCGCCGAGGCCCATAAATGATTTGTACAATGAACTCGCGCCCCGGTGTGTTCCTGTGTTCCAGAGACGACTGGTACCGCACACGAAGAGGCGAGACGCGGGGAAGGAACGATCCTTGGTCGATACACACAGGAGATACGTGCTCTGTATTACCGACGAGCCCTCGGCAAGCCGGGAGACGATAGCGGCGAGCGTCGAGGCACATAACAGGGAGGGGTAAACGAGCCGAGCCACGATTTCGTCGTCGTAAACGTCAACGTTACGGTTACAGCGTTGTTCCTGGCTGGTTTATATTGAACGAGGTTGCTCCCCGAGGTACGTAACACCTACTGGCAACCGTCGTATCGTCGAGTAGCACCATACTCGAGGCTCCCAGAGCTCTGCGAGCCGAGCGAGAGAGAACCCGAGCAGAGAGATACCGAGAGCGGGAAAGAGAGAGAGAGAAAGAGAGAGACCAGGAGGGAGAGACCACGTGGCTTTTACGCGGGAACCTCGCCGGCTTCGCCACCGACAGAGTTCAAGGTTTGTTAGCTCTATCCTTTCGTACCCAACGCCGGGATAGACCAGCCGGCCAATAAAGATCGCCCGTAACGATGCGATATCGACAAGCGTAAATCAAAAAAGGAACACGACAACCACACGCGCCTCGGTCGTTAACATTCCGACACGTACTTCGCATTTTTCTAATCAATTTGGGGAGCTACGCGCGGGGAAAGTGTCGATCGTCCCGTGGCCTTGAATTATTGATTCATCGACTCCCGCCGCTATAGCGCAATTTTCACCGTCGCCGCCTTCCGCGACTTTACGCAGATTAAATTCTGTTTATCGCCGGCCTGCATCCAGCGAATTAATTTTCTGATCATTTTTCCGGAGAAGTTCCGCTCGCTGTGGAACTAGTTCTGTCACGGTGCTCGGTTCAACGAACGTGTCGCTGCACTCATTATCCCAACCACTGTCACGCGACGCTTACGCGAACTAGTGGTAAAGACTCGGACGGCCATCAAAATAGAAGATAACGTATGCGGGTGTAACGCGTTGCTCGATCGCGATCTTTTTGCGAAACAACGGTTCGAATTAGTGACGCCAGGATGCAGATCTTTGGGGATACTCAAGTTTCGACGACTAATTAACCTTTAATCGGATGTGTGATTCTTGACGTTCACAAGCTAGAATTTGTCGCAAACGTTCGTTCGTCCCTTATCTCGATACACCAACGAGTGTAGGTTTGCTTTAAGGTTGCTCCAAATACTGTCCAGACTTGGTTTAATTTCGTTAAAATTTTGACTTAATAAAATGTTGCTCCAAAAGAACTACTATACGATAGTAAATTATTTAATTGCTCCGAAAACACTGAACTGGTTTCATAATTTTTGCAAGAAAAGTGCGTAATTAAGTAAACTAGTAGATTCGTGCTACCGCAAGAGTAGCAGTAAAATTATGAGCATTTCTGGCAGTGTCACAAATTTCGGAGCAGGTCGGACTCGATATCTACCTGACGTTTCGCGACACCGAGTTTTTTCCTGGGGACGACAAAGCAGGATAACGCGGAACAAGAATTAGCATTCTAAGGAAAGCCTCTGGGAAACGAGGCAGTTTCGCAGGAATAAATGAACCACGGGGTGGCGCAGATAGTATTCGAAGTCTCCGTCTTCACGCCCTCTAATTACCCCATAGACTGGCGGCAGACCCTTCAATGAGGGGCCATAAATTTCCCGGGCGCGTTTGAAAACAGCCTCCGAAAGTGATACTGGCGGGACAGAGAAAAGGCTTTTGTGCTGCGGGGCCGTGCGTCTCGGGAATTGCTGCAGCTAGTACCACGGAAACGCGCGCGGGTTCGATAAAAAACTTTTAACTAACCGGGCCGATCAATCATCCGTGGAACGATCACGCGCAGCGATCGCGAGCAACGATCGGCCGGCAACAAGCGCTCGTCGATGTTATCGAAATAAATGTTGTCTGCTCGAATAAAATCTCTCTGGTATCTGAGCGCGATTCATTAGGGCGAACGATAGCGCGGCCATTATGCTACTTCGTTACCGTGACATTAACGGGGCGAGACGTTTACATCTGGAAACGGTGGCGATACCGACGCGTCCGCGGCCGAGCGTAAATCAGAAACGGTGAACTTCAACCGGCGCGTTTCTCCCTTTGATGTTTATCAACGGCAATGATACAAATGCATTCCGCGTAATCAGGTTCCTTCGGCGACCGACTCCCGCGCACGCGTGCTCTCTCGCCCCCGTTAATGTGTCCCGAGATCGTGTTCCTGTAACGCCGATCCGCCAATAAAACCGAGTTAATGATACCGTGTCTATCGGCCGTTGATTTGTGCGCGATTTGGGCGGCGTAATCGGCTACCGCGATCACTTATTGCACGCTCAGGACAGACGTTTACGCAAATACCGTTGCAGCTTTCGTAAATCATACGGCCGCGGACACACAGCATCGCGTGCCGTCGCGCTCGGTACCAGCGTTTATCGCATTCTTAGCGACAACTAGAAAAACCGGCATGCCGATGAACGCGACCGACAATTACGCTACAATCGCGTCGAAATAAATTACGCGAATTCATTAACCGTCTTGTTGCGGGACAGATTTTCGAGTTGCTTGATATTTAGCTCTCTTTCTTTCAACTCGAAACCATGCAACGTGATCAAGGTGTGAATAATTCGCAAGGAAACGATACCATAAAATATTACGCTACATTTCAGTGGATATGTAGATAATAATTTTATAAATACTTCGGTTAATATGCTCCGAATTAGAAGGTCAATCGGAGTTGGAAACGAATGCAAGATTTTGACGCTAAACCTTCCGTGGGAATGAAAAAGATGGACTTCCTATTGTTCCTTTTACAATTTGTGAAGTTATAAAACCTCTTTCATGGGAAATGGTTCAATAAATTTGTTAATTCAAGCATATAATACAAATATCGAGAAGTCTAAACAAATTAATTCCAGTCATTCTGATAGAAAGTCATACATCTATTGTTTTTAATGTTCGGTAGGTTTAGCGCTAACAAACGATAATAGCGATCGGGTTAAAGAGCAAATTTCGTGAAAGCAGAGATTGAAACGAAGCATCTTATTAGGTCTGGAAATTATGAAGAGATCTTGCTGCAATTGTTGGAGTTCGCGATAAAAAGCTGACGAGGCATCGATCGGAATTATTGGACGCGAAAGAAGCGCGATTCACCGAAGCGCGAGAACGATGAACTTTTTCTCCCCTGGCCAGGCATCGTAAATCGTTGTTTATCATCTGCTCCGAGCTCGTGTTTTTACGCGGGACACGACGCGCCAGCGACACTGTCTCGACGGATTGGTTCTCCGCGTGCCGTGACGATAAAGCCGAATTATTTATTATAGCGAACGCATGCCGGCAGACACGTTGATGGCTCTATATTTACCCGCAGACTTGGATCTACGATGAAATAATCCATAATCCTGTATCAATAAATTTTCGTTCGCGCGTGTATCGCGCGCTTGTACTGCCAGCAAAAGCAAGCTTGCTGGAAGAGAGCACTTGCCGAGAGAAATGAGTCACCGACTTTCGATCCGCGAAGCGCATAGAACCTGTTCGGCGAGCAAGCAAAGCCGATCAATTGGCTATTCCCGGTTCCCGACGCGGTTCCCTCCTACAATCTCGGCATTCCGTTGCATCTCGGACAAGGCCCGCGGATTCATAATCGGGCCCCGATTATATCTTCCGTTTCCGTTGCGAGAAAACCCGCACTTTCCCCGGCGATTGCCACACGCGTGCGATTCATTGACTGCGAATCTGTTTCAGACTGCTGAATGGAGGAGGAGGAGGACGCCGATTCAGAGCCACGCTCGTTTCGCGAAAGAGAACGAAATAAAGATAGAGAGCGAGAGAAAGAGACAGAGAGCAGCGTTTAAACAAGAGGACCACGCCTACCGAATATTAAAAATTCTCCGGCACCCTCCGCGGGACTCCGAGAGAGCTCGCAGAAGGTTCGTTCAATAAAATCCCGTTTCTTCTCTCGGAATAAGCACGCGCGCCTACGTCACGAGGGCTCATAAAATAATCCCTACACCTTTTGTATGCATAAAGAGAGAGGCTCTCGCGTGGTCCAGCCGGAAGAAAAAAAATAGGCGGACCTTAAACCGGACCGCAGGGCGCGAGGAGGAGGCTAGAGAAAGAGGAGACCCGAAGAGAAGCGAAGCGGGTCAAGAGGGAAAAAAAGGATCGCAAGAGAGAGAGAGAGAGAGAGAGAGAGAGAGAGAGAGACGCAACTAAGACGAACAGTTGAGACTTGAGACCCAGCTGAGAGTCGGCGGAGGAGAGGCAGAGCCCGAGAGAGAGGCCTCGGTGATTATATATCTGGCTACGACCGAGCGAGAGGCTGCTAGGCCACCTCTAGAGGGACAAAGACACGGATAGAAACAGCTGACTACCGGAATTCGGGGTTCCGGAGGGGTGAGTACGACGAGGAAGGCACTTGAACCCCAATTGGACGAGGGCTTCCCCATTATACTCGACGTACCCAACGATTTTACACGCACTTGACTCCATTCTACCTATCCACCAGACGTAACTTTATCGCGCTCTGCGCGACCGATTTTCCACGATCTGACGCTTCCTACCTATATGGGAAAGCCACGCATGCCTCGGCACAAAAAAAAGAGTGATCCATCGGATCTGCTTGGTTGTTAATACAACATTCTGATCTCCATGTTCAGCTGCGTACGAGAACAGGCAATGCCGTATGAATACGTAATTAACGATCGCCCCTCAATTATTATCCCCTCTCCGAAAACGCTCGCGGACGTCTAACCTTTTAACCGAGACCGACCAGATAACCTCCGAGCATACTCATTTGCTTTAGATCTTACAACACATTTTTGCCCCTCCGTGGTCGTGTTGTAATTTCGACGTAACGCGATGAATTTGTGCGACTATCGCTGACGAGCTCACAGAACTCTTTCATCTTTTTGATGTCGTTGAACGAATCGTTCTCATTTGTTATACTTTCATAGACATTCGTAATTGTAAAGCAACTTGGATTCGAGGCTAAAGATCGACTCGAACGGTGAAAAGGATGTCTACGTCTCGGATTTTTCAGCATTCGAAAATAGACGATCTTTCTCCAGAGGAGACCGCGGGCGCGTATTAATGATAACTCGAGGCGTCACTTTGTGCGTCGCTTTCACGCGGGTGGATTAGTTATTGCCAACCCCCGGCAGCGAGGCGGTTGGACAAGCAATGCATTCATTCGCGCAGAAGGCAACGGAATATTTTTAGTCGGGCGAAGACTATAAATCCGTTATCTCGGGCTCGCTTCATGACGGATACGTCGTATTTCAATCGACGCACAAATAGAGCTCCGGGACTGGGAAAAATCCTGTACGAGCGTGATCGGGGTAACGCGACAACGTCAACCTTACATTCGACGATTGTATACGATTGTAACCGTGTCTTCCATTTTTCAGAGCCGGACCAACGCAACGGATGGAATGATTTGTTTCGATCGGGGGAGGCTCGTTGTCGACGCTCGATCTTTTCTGGCAGCGACGTTTCGTTCGGAAAAAAAGCGGACTTGATCGGGAAACGCGTGGGCAAAGTGCAACGACGCCGATCGTGTATTTCACGTTAATCGAGCCGGTGACCGTGAAACTGGGAACACGATTTCACCGGGCCGGATCGGGCCGGGCCGGGTAAGCTCTCTCCCGATGCACCACGCCTTTCCCGACCACGTGGCCTTACGCTACGGCTACGGCTACGGTGTGGTGTATGCTCGCTCCCCTAAGCTCTCCTGTCGCTTCTATATTTCATCACGGCTGTTATGATAATCGTCCGCGCGACGGAGAGCCATGTCCGAGCGAGATAGAACGATCTTATGAATGTAAACTCACCTGCTATAGCCATCCAGGGGTAGAAGGTATGGCTGCCGGTGGGTTGCTGATGTAGTTGCGTGGCAACCGGTTGGCTCGCGGTCGAGTTCAAACTGCAGGTGTTCCAGGACGACGTGAGGGACCTCGAGGAACTGTTGTTACCGGGACTCGATGCCGGGTCGCCGCCGACCAGGCCACCGTAGCTCCCAACCCTCGTGCCCTCCGGGGTACACGCGGAAGGGCGCACCACCGAGTTGCTCTGACTATTGGCACCGGAGGTCGCCGACTGCCAGACGTCCTTGACGGCCGCGGCTGCCATCGCGGCCGCGTAGCCATTCTGATGGGCAGCCGCCTGGTCCTGCTGTTTGCAATCCTTGGTCGCCGTGGTCGAGTAAGAGGACGTGGTGTGGCCGGTGGCCTCCGGGGTCGTCGAGTACAGTTTGCAGGCCGTCGCGACGCTCGCGTCGTACGGCGAGTCCTGGGGTGGCCTCGTGTTGGTGCCACCGCCAGGATGTATGCCCAGCGAGGACGAGGTGTGATGATGATGCTGCGTGGACGCGTACGGTGACATCCCTAGGCCAAGGGGGAAGCTCCGGTAGGCCGCAGCGGTGGCTGGATCATGGTGTTGACTCGCGGCCCCCGTCTGATGGTGGTGGCTCCCGTAGAAGCCACCCGTCTGCTCGAAATATGAGTTCATTATCCCGGGTATCTTGAATCACTTGCACTGAAACACCGGCACTCGAGAACAACCAAAGGGGCTTGTCAGGCTGAAGCAACCAGCCCCGCTGTCCGTTGCTTCCGGGGGCTTTTAAATTGCGTCGAGCACACACGCGGCTAGTCGAACGATGCTAGTCCGTGGCTCGAGGGTCCCTAAATCGGATGGAGTCCGTTCACCGATCGGTTCGTGTCCGGTTCGTTGCCGATGCTGGTTGGTTCGCGCCAAAAAGGCGAGACGTTGGGAACGCGCCGGGCTGTGTACCGATGGCACGCTGTTTCACGCGGACAGGTGACGGCGTCGACGAGGGACGAGCAAACGGGCATTAAACCGCTTTTAAGTGGTCATAAAAGTCATCGGTAGGTAGGTCGGTAGGTAGAGGCGGCGTCGGCGGCTGTGCACCCACAGTGTCAATGTCAGTAGGCCGTAGGATTGTAATTCAGAATGGGACTCATGGCAGCGGCGGGGGCTGACTTTTATGGGTTTGTTATGGATACGGCCACCGGCGACAGAATCGTGAACCGGCGTGAGCCTCCGGTCTGTGTCTAGGTGGTGGAAAACAGGCGATGATCGTTAAACTGTTACGACGCAATAAACCGGGGTAATAAGACGGGCTATAAAACTGCCTGTGTGGGTCTCTCTACCGCGTGCGCGCCCGTCGACGGTTCGGTCGGCCGGCACGCGACGATCTCTCCCTCGCGAGCGAGCACCTCTCTCTTTCTCTCTGTATCCTCTCTCGAAATTCGTGTGAAATGCGTGCGATGATTTCGGATCGGTCAAGGCCCGGGGCCCTGTGGTATATCGGTAAAGAGACGGTCGATCGTTTTTGTCAATTGGGGGGCCAAAAGCAACCGCTGACTCTGTCCGCACTGCACACTAGCACTAGTCGAAATGTGACTTCGCTGATGACTGTGGAGAGGTTCGGTACGAGGCGACGTACGAAGGGGATCGTAACGAACCACGGTATGCCAGTGCGGTGGTCCACGGCACACTACCGCTTTTCTCGCGCCCCGTGTACCGCCACTCTGTACCGTCCTCTGTCTCTTGCTCGCTCGTTTGCCTAGTTTCCTCTCTCTCCTTCACCATCGGCCTCTCTCGCTTCCACCATCGAACAGTCCTCTCTCTCCTTCTCTCTCGGCCGCCACACAGCCCCCGTTTCTCTCCTCGTGTCTCGCTCTCTCCACTACTATATCGCTCCCTCTCTTCGTTCACCCGACCGCTCCTTCTCGCTCACGCGCGCACACTCTTCCACGATGTACTGCGTTCCAACGAGAAGCGCGCACCGCTGCTTTTCCTCCTTGTCTTTCGTGGCAACGTCCCCCTCTCCGACGCGATAACCGACTTCTCTCGCTTGCTCCGTTGTCGCTCGCCTCCCCCTCCCCCGCACACAACGCCCCCTCCACGCTTGCTCTCTCACCCTCTCGTTCCATCTCGCTCCACCTCTCGCCGAAGCGGCGTGTCGCGCTGCTCTTCTCTCTTCTCCCTTGCAATCCCGAGCAATCCTTCTCTTTCTTTCCCTCGATTACGGAGCGACCCCTGTGGAGGGCTCGGGCAACTCCGCGACATGCCGCGAGATTAAATTTCGTGCTGGTTTCGTGAAACGCTCTGCTGTGCTGATTCCTTGGACAGAGCCGAGCGGCGAAAATGCGGCAGAAGCGTGGACGAAAAGAAAATTCGTGAGGGCAACGGCGGCGGAAAGCGAAGAAACGTCGAAAAAGACGATACGGAGGGAAAGGAGTAAGACATAGAATTACGGTGGCCAAGAGGGAGAGGTACGAGGCCGCGGCGTTCGCGCGCGCGGCGGGAGGGGAGAAGAAAACAGGGTGCCAAGGGAGGAGGTTATGCTTAAGGACCAATCAGAATTGAATTCGTCACGAGTGCCGCGCCGGCACAGCACGAAAATTCCTACGCCACGTGAAAGTAGTTCCAAGTTGGAACGACGCCCATGACCGGCTAGGCGCCGCCCCGCGCTGCCCCCACCAGAGCGGAATCGCGCGAGCAGCCGCGGATACAGACACGTCGGTCGTCGTGCGGTAGAGCGAAAGCTGCACGCCACACGCGCGTCACGCAACGTTTCCTCTCTCCTCTCCTCTCCGCTCCTCTCTTCTCTTCTCGTCTCTCCTCTCCTCTTTCTGCTTCTCTCCACATTATTCCGGTCCGTTCGTGGGGATACGTGCACCGCCACCTCTGAGTATCGCGGCGAACTAACGCTGCCAGATCCATTCAGACGTTCAAACGACCAACATCAACGAGGCACCTTGCGATTATTGTTATTGGCGAAAGCGGTCTCGTCTGATTCCTGCCTCGCGCCAGCTTGATCGACAAGCGGACCAAACGGGGGACCAAGGCGGGGAGAACGCGGTTGTTTCGCTCGTGCGCGTTTCTGATCGCCCGCGCGCCGAATGGATTTTATCCGATATGATGACTTCTCTCGATTCAGGTTCTGAACCGGTCCGATGTCGTGAAGCGTGTCCGGCGGAGAGCTGTTCGATGACGACGCGATTGCGAGGCACCAGCGACAGGAATGTTATCATAAACGTCCTTTACGAGATACTTGGGCGTTTTACGAACCAATTAGACCACGGCCGTACAATTAAAACGCCGTAAAAGTGGGCCTCTCTCTCGTGAGAGGCGAGCCCCGGCGAGCGAGCGCCGTGGCGCGCGCCGCACCAGTATCGGGAATGTTTATTGGGATGTAAATGTCGCTGGATTATCGCCCCCGCGGTTCGCACCTCGTAAATTATTCCGTAACGAGCCAAGTAATGCCCATCATAAGCTGCTCTCAGGGGCCGGCACCGGACTATTTGCTCGTTCACTTTCGCCATTATGAATGTTTAGGATATAACCCACCTACTTCGAGAGCAAACCTCGAAAAAAGGGGTTTATAAACACCACCGGGCGTCTCACCGAACGGCGCCGTTTATGACCAATTATTCAGAGACCGTGCACTGGTGTGCTCAGGCTGAAACACATCATTTGTCACTTTTTATTGCTCCTCAGGACATCACTCTTTGTTCACAATCGTTCTCCTGAACTACTTTGTTCTTGTTTCAGGACACCGTCAACGCGAACTTGCGACGTGTCGAAACGTAAATCTCGGCTGTGCAATTTTTTAACAAGATTTATTGCAACGCGAAACGTCCGTTTTTGTGTATGAAGTCGCGAAACACTCCACGGAATTTTTTATTTTCCGTCATTAACTTTTTATGTGTTCTATATGCAATTGAATGCAATCCGTCAAGTTCATCTTCCACGGTGTATCCATCTTGGTAGATCGATTACTTCGATCGATCATTGGCGTCAAGTCAATCGTCAAAGGGTCACGCGTTGATAGAGTCCTTGATGAAGAGACTTGACGCCGTTTTCGCTTTTGTGGGACTCCGACAGGTGGCACAGCCCGTTTGCTTGAAAATCATGACGGCAATAAACTCCGGTTTTATGACCACTTGAACAGAATCGTAAAAGTCAGGGCCTTTAAGCTTATAGCATGGTAGGACGCGTGTCGAATATGGTGGGGGCGTGAAGAGAACCACCATAACGCGAAAGAGTGGGGAAAGGGTGTTCGGGGCTGTGTGGGTAGCCAAAATGGGCCTAAATGCCCCTTTTAAAACGCCATTGAAGATAACCAGGCATCCACTAAAAGGGGTTTATTTAATGACCACGGTTGTTCTCACAGAACCGGACGCTGTGGCTACTGACGACAGTCACCTGATGGCTTCATGATTATTACAAGTTTTTTCTTCATTGTTGTTACATTCTCTTTCCAGTCACCTGCGCAGGAAATCGCCTCCTCTGTAGACGGGGATAGAAAGGAAGAACCAGTTGGTTGTTAGACTTCTAATAATTTTTTCGAATCTTCTCACGGGACAGTAGCTCTTTCCCAAGATCCGATATCAACGACAAATTTGACATTGTCGTAGGTATCGTTGATCTCGAATGGATGATGGACATCCTTCACGTGAACTTCGAATAAAACCAAAATGCGGTGATCAGGTATTCGAAGATGGAGGAAGGTATTAGAGGGCGTAGCTATAGCAACGAGAAGATGGACACGAAAGCAAAGGGGCCGTTGCACCCGACTCGAGCAAATCTGCACTCTTGCTAAACCAGCATCCATTCTTCATCGCTTCGGTGGCTTCGGCTCTTCTGGTCTCCTCCAGCATGGTTCAACGCACTGCTCGGACTCTCATTTTGGTTGGTCTTTCTTCCCTCCTCCAACCCCACACTGTGGTGCCCCCCTCGCTGCTCTCGCTGCCTTCTCTTTTGCTTTCTTATACCTCGTGCTCCTCCCCGCCGCTCTCCCCTGGGACGCCGGGGATGAATATTCGATCATGAACGAGCGTCAGAATTTCAGATAAGCGCGATTCTCGTCGTCGTTATTCGCGCGGATCGAAACTCTGGGGGATCAACCTGTGATATAGAGCCACTCGCGGCGGTGGATGATAATGGCGTACCGGGCGATCTATTCTTGCAGTGTAAATAGTCCGTTTCGCAATTATTCGATCCTCCATTGTCCGCGAAACAATCATTTCCATTGTACTAGTAGAAAATGTCTTCCATGGTTCACAGATATTCATTTATTGCAAATAATTTTTTGTAAAATATTACTCGGTTCCATTCAAAGTTGAATATCATCTCCATAGGATTTTTCGCATTTATTGCGGAAGTGAAAAAGTGTCCTCTATCAATATAAGTTTTAAGGTGTTTAATTCCTTTCCAGATAAACAGCATTTCCTGTCCAAAACACGATATTTTTAAACAAAGACTGCTTCTTATATCGTGTAGAGAATAATAGACAGTATGTAATAAAATTTCGCTTCACCGTTTTTAATAAAAGATAGTAAACGCTGTCGCGTTTGTTGTTGATGTCGATTGTTGCAAAAATGTAGCAAATTCTGTGCATATTGATCTGCGGTACATCAGGAGGAAAGGCGAGATCCTTGCTCAGCCTGCAAAGGACTCGGAAGATGTCCTGTTTGCCATCTAGCGGTTTCCTGCGGTATCACCTGGCTGCGAAATATCTATCGCAGCTCTCTGCAGTTCTCGCAGCCGATATCCTGGTGAAAAGTCCTCTTCAGCCGTTCGCACAGGGTATAGAAGCATTTATCTATCTGCGATTTCTGTCACCAGTATAATTTCTACAAGTCACTCATACTTTCGACCCGTGAAAATCAAGAAGAAATTCAACATCCAGCTTCGGCGATCTTCTTACAAAGCTGCACTCGTAAATTGCAAGGTGGAACGCGAATATTCGAGTAGCTAAACGGGTTAATACGCGGAGCAATTTGGCAGTCTTTGGTTAGGTAATCTTAATGAGAATTTTGCACGCCATGTACCCTGCTCGGGAAATACGGAAACACGAACGGATCAAAAGCAACCTCGGGGTGTCGAGCAAAAATATGTATTATATGCAACGAGAAGTTTCATACAGGCAAAGAAAGTGACTGCGAACAGATAATTGGCGACCAATTTCTTGAAACGCAAGTTGAACACTCGTTAAACTTGATGGCGTCCTACCTTACCGATTGGGAAACCTGTCCAACGACACACGAAATATTAAGGAGCGTTCACACGGCCGAACTTGCCAGCTGCCTTCGCTTCACGACTATCCGAAAAATTTTCGAAATTGCCTGCTCTGCAAACCGTCTATTAACCGCTGCGCTCGAATCGGAAATATCGCTCGGCGCGCACGAATAAATCGACGAAGGATAATTGGACGAGCCCAGCTGCTCGGTTAAATACGATCCTCGCTTTAAATATTAATAACATCCTCCGCGGCGTTAAATCAACGACCTGGCCGCAGAGGTGCCATTGTCGACTTAACAAGTCCTATCATAACGGCGATAAAACGTGCAGCGATTTGCATAATTTCAGGAGCAATCGGCATATCCCGCTATGAAATATTAATCCGTAGTTTTCCTTCGGCATGCAACCGGGCCGGGATGGTGAAAAAAGAATACCGGATCGATGGAAATTAATAAAATTAGAGTACGACTGGGAGATAATCGTTGAAGAGAGCGTTTGTAAGTAGTTAGCTGGTGGAACACGGAGGAGTTACAAACGCGGAAAGATACGATTCATTAGCGTGTTATCAAGATAGCAACGAGTAGTAAGTAATACGTAATGATAGGATACAGAACTGCCGTGGGTAATGAAGAAAGTGTGCCCGCGACGACAAAGGGGATAATAATGGCTGGTTAGAAGTATCCCGTGCGCAGGCCGAATGAATGAGTGGCAGCTTACATGTAAACAAACAAGTATCAATGCGTCCAAATTGAAACATAAAACGAAATGAATGAGCCCATAAATACTTAGACCTAATGGTAGGGTGCGGGTAAGCTATTGCTCGAAGATCGTTACTTATGCGAGCGTTGTACGAGAACCAGCCCGATACCTTTGGAAATACTGATGCGGTTTCACTTTAAGCGGCAATTTTAATCGAAATCCTAAGACCGTTGCTTTTATCATTCCCGGCGTAATGCCGTGGATATTGAATATCGGCTATTCTTGGCCACAACATTGTCACAAACTACGTATTGCATTACGAAAGAGAATAGAATCTGATACCGAAGTGTACCGAAGCTTAGCATCCTCCGCTACAACATTTTTCTATCTCCAATTGTGTAATACAATTGACACTTGAATCCGAAATGCAGGATAATCCGGGAAAATATTGGAAGATTATGATTAATATTTTAATCATTGTATTCTCGACTACACTTATTGATCGCTGAATCTTTTGTCAGTGGAGTGCTTTAATGTACTCGCAGCAAATGGCGATCCATTGATGTAATGTTCGCACAATAGGGCCCAATTGGTCCGTGAATAAGAATCAATCCCCAATTGTGAAGCATCACTTTTCCAGATGTTCATCTATGCTTATGTTCATATATATGTTTATTAAACAAATAAACAAATAAGCAATAGGCAAATAGAGAAATGAATAATGAATTTTAAACTTGGTAAAATTAATAACGCTACAATCACTTTATGTTCGATTTCATAAAGAAATTTGTAGCATGTTTGTGTAGAAATAATTAATATAAAATTGATTTTTATAACACCAATACAATATATATATTAATGAAATGAATTGTTAAATATTTACATCTTTTTTTATTTACTAATACATCAAAGTGTTACAGTAACCATGAGAAGAATTGAAAATTTTGGATATACTCGATATTCTCGAAAGAATAAAGTTTGATAGCCTCGCACATTTCTCATTTATTTAAGTTCTTACAATTTTTAGGAATCCCGATGTGCTCGAGAAACCTCATATATTCATTATTCTTAGTAGTTTCGAAATTCTCGAATATTTTCGAGATTCTCGATATTCTCGAGAACAAGAAACTTTCGAGGTCTCTCAAAGTTTGTCATTTACCTTGTCGTAACAATGTGAAAAAATCGATACATCGCGTATTTGTACTTTTCGCATTTTTTAACACTGCATTATAAACAACTTTTAAATTCATGCGACGACAGCTACATTTTGATCTGAATGGAATTTTGTAATTGAATTGAATTTTAAACTTACATTTTCTGTGAGCACCCTCGTCATAGTCCAGCCCAGGTCCAGATCACTCTAGTCTAGTTCTCTCAGCTCCAACTCATCTCATGTTGGATTAATTCCTCAGTTTCAGGTATCACCCATCTCAAGACAGCAACTCTGCAACCTGAAACAAACGAAAGCCGAGTAAAACAGACCGCCTCTCACAGATTGCAAATCATATCGGAAGAATTGATAACTGAAAACGAGTGAAGGCATTTATACTTTGTATAAATGCGACTACTGAACATTTGCGAGCCGGGCCCGGCATAAAATTCCGTCGGATTAATGAACGATTGAGTATCGAGTTTACAATGATTTTCTGTTTCAGGGGTACACTGATGGTCTTTGTGCCCGGGCCTATCATAACATTAAGATTCCAAGAGGGAGGCCTGTCTGACTTAACCCAGACCGAGCATCGCCATATTCGCTGGTTTCGTTGCGACGGACTTTGGCCCCTCTGTCGCTCTCAATTAATTCCTCCGGCTTTTTCTGGTCCGTGAAAAAAATACTTGAGAAGCGCATCGAAAGTGATAGCAGCTGAACGACAGTATTGATATTGGCCGATCGGTTTTCGTTTTTCATTGCGACCGGGGTTTTTGTCAGCGATCGTCATAGCGCCACAGTTGACAATTCAACTTGGCTACCCAACTGGTCAACGACCACGGTGTTCACGTAATCATTGAACTAAGAACTAGGAATTGCGAAGTTAGAATTTTTGAGATGCGTATTGCCGCTCTAAAATAGTTTGGAAATAGATAAGATGCCATACAAATTGTCAGCATTTATTAAAAGTTCCACCAGTAAGTAAATTCGTTAAATGAATTTATAGTTTCAAATTTGATCTCCTTATTTTTGCTATAAGTACATCAAATCCGTAGTTTCATAATTTAACACGAAAAAATAAAAAAAAATTATGAACAACTCCTGTAGAATATAATTAGACACTTATACGCCTGGCAATATAATCTAACATTTTTTTGAACTTATTATTTAAGATAGAATAATTATATTTCTTAGTAACTGTAAAATAATGTTTGTATTGTATTTATTTGTTGCCGGGTCAGTATGGAAACATGCAAAATGAATGCAACGTTAAGGCATGGAAATGGTACAATTTTTCCCGACACTGTGTATAAATATTCTTTAGCTCGCGTCAATTCCGAAGAAATATTAGCTCACTCTTATAAATATTGAGCTTTTGCAGTAAATACACAGAGCATAGCATTCGCCTTCGTCGTAGAAAATGAATAATAAAGTAACTGTTACGAGCTCACTACAAAATAAATCATAAAGCGAAGAGTTGGGTTAATAAACAGGGGCGAAGAGAAATGGCGACGCAACGGTTATAAAATAACAGATAGCTCGTTATTTTCTTGCCTTTTCCAAACTTTAAATCCTGTAAATGATCAAATATATTCGAATGATTGCGTTTGTTGGACTATCATCGCAATAACTCAGAAGAAAACTCTGATTTATCATGCCGCTTATCTTCCTGTTCAAAAATTCTACTAAAAACCCATTCGTGAACTATTACACTATTTTATCGCCAACAAATACTATTAAAATACATTAATCATTTTATCTTAAATAATAATCTCTAAAGAAATTACTACCATATAATCTTCAAGACAGTTTAGTGGTCTATTTATAAGCTTGCTATCACTACTCAACAATTCTCGTAAACATCTACAAGTAGCAAATGTTAAAATAAATAAAGCCAGCAGTAGTATCCTGTTTCCTCAGACTACAGATCTCAGCATAGCTCTTAAAGTCGGCTAAATAAATATCCCGGCTTAGTTGACCTAAGTGAGTAGAAGAAGAAGACACCTTCGGTCCTGCTTCAGCCGCATTTAGGCATGTAACAGCACGAAGTCGAAAGGACGCTCGTGTCTCCGAGCCAAAACAAAAAGCGAAAAAGGGTTGGGTAGAAACTTCGAGAAGTCGTCGAAGCACGACTCGTTGGAAATAGAATCGGTTAGAACCCGATGAACTAACCCGCTTCCAACGAGACGTTCCGAAAAGGAAGGCTTCGGTGTCGCAAGATAATTTAACGCGTCCCGCTACACCTATGCCCCATATAACGAGAGGGAAACTTGGACAGGCCGCGCGAAACTTACAATCAGCGAAGTCTATCGGCCGAGATTATGGGAGTTAAGTGTTACGTAACGAAAGACATCGACCGTATGTATTAATACCGCTCGCGCGCGCGTCGTTGAACCGTTGAGGATCGTGCCAGCAATAACAATAATGCATTTCTCCGTGGCTTAGGCTGCGCTATATAGGCGAGCGCACGACACGGATTTGCAATTCAAACGTCTATGAGCATAATACGTATAAATCGGGGAGGGTACTTGGGACACCCAGTATCTACGGACGGACAGACGGACTGTGAAAAGGCAACAGGAACTCTGGAAAGTCGAGATACAGAGAAAGAAAAGACGAGAGGAGAGATCGTGGGGTAGAAGTTGATAGGAAGGGTGAATTGGGATGTTCAATCGATTGAAAGAATCACAGGGATGTTACTTTATTTTATATGATATTTTAGTTCGGTCCCTTGTGCCTTGAAGCATGTCCCTTTTCGGTTCTATTGCTATCAAATTCTATAAACAGCTCAAGGATACTTCAAACTAAGTTAAATCTGTAGGAAGTTTAAACTTGAATAGTACTTGACAATGTTTCAATGGTAATTCCAACTTCAGAGAAACCTCAGGACATGGAGGATCAGTAGAGGCAATGTCTAGTCAGGCATCTGAGATCTGATTCTACTAAAAAGCATTTATTTCCTATATGTGAATTGGATAATCTAAAAATTGAAATTCCAAAAGTAAAATTATAAAAAGTAAATTATATAATCTAATACAGGCAAGATGATTGACTAAAGTCTTCACTCGACACTGATTTGGGTATATTTTAGAAGACGCAGAAAGGAAATTGTAAGTGAAATTATATTTGAGGAGCTGAAAGCAATAAATTGCATTTGTTAACGATTATGAGCCACTGAGTGCCTATTCTGGCAAAGAAGTACATATATTTATTGCTTGTTGGTGTTCATTCCAAGAGTTACGGTTATGTGATTTGTTATATAATGTTAACAAAACGGTAATAAGACTTCATAAAAAGCAATTAGTCCCTATAAATTCTACCATTTCCTCTTGTTATGTACATAACACTTAGTTGTTTGCTTCCTATGTTTTATATATGATCATTAACCACTATAAAACCTACAATTACATGTAATTACAGTGCTCATTGTCTTTTCTGACTTATTTTGTGATGGATAAGGTTTAGCAAGCTAACCATTCAATTTCATTTGATACTATCATCTGGAATAATCAAATAAAATATGTTCCATCAAGAAATAATATTTAAATCATTCTTACTTTTGTGTTACATTGCATAATATTATCAATTAAGAGATAAATATATTCATACGAGTTTGAAATTATGCAGAGCTGCATAATTTTTCATACGCTTTATCTTATCCACTCTGATTCTTTATATCAAGGCATAATTAAATTTATTAAAGCAACATACTAGTGTAATTTCATTTTTTGTTTAATTAAATAGTAGAAACAATGCATATTTAACAGGGATTTCCTTCTCATTTGTAATTAGATTTTAATGAATTCTTAAATTCATAGCAAGCTGCAAGGTTGCAGTGATTATTACAGCATGTATCAGATTGATTCATAACTAATTCTCGTTTTATAAGCAACAAAAGTGTAAATTTGGTACCTTTTCTTATTGACACAAAAAAATTCTTTTACCTTCCCTTGATTTAAAATGGCTGCCTGACCGTTAGAAAAACCTAGATTTATCCTTTTCTAACTGCTCGATTCTATAAAGACATGTTGTAACCTAATTATACTATAAAAAGAACGGAACAATAAATACAAAGCATTATCTGCAATTCAATTATTCTAATTCATGGACACCGGATACTATTAAGAACATTTTCCTACAAAATTTAAAATATTCTTTGCTTCTCGTCATTGCACATGACTGCCCGACGGTTACAGTAACTCTTCCCTACCTTCTTCGAACTTTCGAGTGATATAAAGACGTACCATATCGAAATTTTATAACATAAAGATTGTACCAATAGTTAGAAACAATATTTGCACTCCCATTATCCCGATTCAATCAAATTATTCAATATTAATGATATTTTAACGAAGATCAATTACCCAATAATGCACACTGTCAGGCGTCCAGACGGAAAGACCAGTGCTACCACACGTCGGGAAAAATATGGATTAAGCACCTATTCAAGTGCCATCTAAATCTCAACGGGCCAATCAGATGCAAGGAAGACAGGTTGGAAGTTGTAAAGGCTCGAAAGGAGGTTCGTGTTCCCGGTGCAATAAAATGTGCTGTTCAAAACATAAGTAAGAAACGTACTTCACATATTCTATACAAAATATTTATTAAAAGCTATCCGCGTTCGTATAGTCTACAGAGAATCGTTTAAATGTCACAGCACGTCGCTCAGTTTATGGTTGGAAGCCGACTAACCTCGTCAATCATCCGTTATGGCCGAACAGCGGGTAATAAATTCAAGTCGGAGGGAAAATGACCGTTCGGAAGACAATAACCGTGGCTGGAGGAAATGGCAGTGAATGCAGTCAGCGGCTTCGAGATACAAAGGTAAGAAAAGGGGGCAAAAGATGAGAAGTGTCTTTATTAGACACCGACCCGTGCCGAATTTGAGCGAGTGTCTTTCTTTCGAATGATCGTCTCGGCTCCACCATCATGATCGTTTTCATGGTGGTCGGTTAGAACGGGGCGAGGACTGGATTTAAGGTCGTTCTAGGAAGGGGACGTGTTTGAAAGAAAAGGGGAGGACTTCGGGGTCTTTGTGGTCGAGATGCCTTCCCTGACAACTCCGCCTTTAAAATAACTCCGGATCGGCTTCGTTAACTCGGTTAAGAGGAACGATGCCCGCACAAAAACTAACTGGTGGCGTTACCTATCCGGCAGCCATTGTTTAAAATACACTCCAGAACTTTCGTGGTTAAATATTTGCTGATATTCTTGGGGATATATTCAGAAAGAAACATTGAATAAATATACTTTCATATAGAAATTAATTATTTGAATATTTCCTTCAGTTAGCTATTATAAATGGTAATAAAAATGAGTTAGTGTCGTGGATGATTTCCCTTTTTTTTTCAAAATGGCCTCCATTAATTAAATCTTTGCTAATATTCTGGAGGAATATTTCGCTTGTAATTAATTATCTGAATATTCCTTTTATAAATGGTTATAAAAATATAATAGAGACGCGGGTGACTTTTCTTTTCTTCCAAAATGGCAACAAGAAAGTCTGTTAACGATTAGTTGCTACCTTTTGTGATTTCTCATTTTACGCGATTTTCTGCCCTAAAGAACCTATTTATAATATATATAATATTTATTACCGAGTTAAAAGAAAGCTGACGAGATGAACGCGGCAACAGATGCAAAGAGAAAGCGTATTTTAAAACAAGAGCGAATTTACGGGACAGATATACATCATAAGTGGCGGTGAAAATAATAAGAGCGCTTGTAAGAATAAAGAACATGCATTTTTCGATATTTATCGCCGGTATAATGCATAAATACGACGGATGCTCCGGTAAATGTAAATTTACTGGCTTATTTTAATGCATAACCCGTGACTAGCTTTTATGTACCCTCGCTACAATCTTTCAGATCGAATAACGCGGTGATATAAATATGAAATTATTCTCCATTAAAGTTAAAGTCGAAAGGAAATATTCGCTGGCAGGTTCTCGACAAATCAGGAGAAAGTAAAATCGGTAACAAAGAAAGGGGGTGTGACCAGCAGGTCTGTACAGAAAATACCTGCCACCCCCCAGCTCCGCCCCGAAATAGTTCTGGTCTTTCTTGTCCGGCATTCCTTTCGTCACCATCAAGGTCAAGGTTGCCTTAGAAAAATTTAGTACGTCGAGACGTCCGAAAAAACTCGACATTCCTCTCTCGCGGACTTTTGCCGGCGAACTCTAGTAATATGTATATCAAACTCGCCGGAAGATCGAATCCTTTCTCTTTAGATTACTATACAACCGAAAAACGTGGACCATAAGTATTCCAAAGATCGATACATCGTATGACATTCGATCCTTAATTGAATTGTGCTGTAGTTGCGTCACTAAACGGTTATTTATTGCACCTTCTTGTTCAAGAAACCAGGTCCACGGTAAAAATAAGAAGCAGGAACAAACTTATCAAAATATTTACAGTTTAGCAGCGAGATAGCCTCCGCTCATGAATTAACCATGCCATTGTGCAATGCTCGAATGGCGTTCGTAACGTATGTATTAAGATAAACGAATCAAATAAGATGATAAGGTCCAAAACGAGGACCGACGGCTCCGAAATTCCTCAACGGAGAAAACATCCGTCTAAGCTCTACCCTCTCTAGAACCTAATCGTTTTCCTGCACTCGACAGGTGTATAACCTTTGTATCCAAAACACGCCGCCATTACGGAGGGCTCTATTCTTATCCATTTATTTCGCAATTCTAAATCTGTCGTTCGTAATTTGTTAGAAGTACATTGCTGTATCTCTATATTTTATTCATCTAGGAAAGTTTATAAAGAGAAAGTACAGGATTGTGTCCACAAACTTCTACATATAAACAAATTTAACCATATGAACAATCTGAATATTACTGAAATATTTACAAGTAAATGTTAGCTCTCTAGTTTAGGCACTATTATACGGCACTTAACGTGTTAATCGTGAAACTAAAAGCAGGCACACAATAAATTTTGTTCTCTAGAAAATGACTAGAAACAAACAAGTACCAATTACTGTAGCCATGAAGATGGCAAGGAACGAACAACATCCATAGCGGATTGCGCTTGAAATCTCCATCGCGAACGTGACTCGATATCACGAGGCAAGGGGTTAACAATAGCGGCATCGGCGGCTAATTAAAAGGAGCGCCGATGCAAAAAAAATCTGTGTCGCGGCCGAAGATTTAAAGAGGGGGACGGAGGGATGAAACAGAGATAGAGAGAGGAAAGAGAGGGTGCGCAAGTCAACCGGGCGAGACTGTACGGAGGCCGGAGAAGTGGGTGATGAATAATGGATGGTACGACGTGGCTATCTCGTGCCCAGTATAGCCTGTAGGACTTTGCCGTAATGGTCCGTAAATTGCTGAACCGTAGGGATAATGAAATCGCCGCGGTTGGCTCTGTAAACGCTTCGTTATTACGCGTTTCTGTATCCCTGTGATCGCGCGGCCAGGAGTTATCCGGTGCCCCGATATTTCTTGCGATTAGTACTGCAGCAACGCCACCGCCAACGTCGGAGCGCGCGCGGTGGGTCTGGTTGCAGGTTGCACTTTTTAATCTAGAAGCCTTCCCCGCGCCGTTTTGGCATAATAATAAGGAAGATAACAGGCTCGCCGTTGAAGCGGTGCAATCTGAAACATTTAGGGAATCTTCTTATCCATTACCCGGAGCGCTCGAAGGCTCGCGTTTATCGCGAGTCCTATCCCTTCGAGGAAGACGGATCATCTACGAGCGAGACTCGATCCTCGGCGCGAAAAGCTTTACAAGGTTGTACACGGAGACGGCCGTATTTCAGGCCATCGTGCACACCGTTTTTTACCGGTTACGAGCTGCAACTGAAGTCGCCGGGAATTACGGCCGGCCTTATCTCGCGTAATTTATACGATTCGAGCCTTCCGCCCTTTAAATTCAACCGGGCCGAGCGGGAAATTATTTTTAAAGCTGCCACGGCGACGTTCGAGAAGCGTCTCGAACCGAGAAGACGCGTCTCTGACCCCGATCGCGGGGCCAAAGATACCGTGCAATCATGCCTCCGATGGGTTTAAGTAAGTGCAAGCAGGTAGGCAAGCCGAGCAAAGGTAAATAGGCGTGCCGCAATGTTTGGACAGAACTACCAGCAGGTGGCACGCCCACCTAATTTCCCTAATCTGCCATGCAAATCGGCGACATTACGACTCCTCTTTACGCTGGTCACTGGAAATTTCATAACAGGTAAAGCTCCCAGCGGGGCAGCCTCTCGAGAACATTCCCGCCGATCCAATAAAAGGGAAGCCGAGTCATTGTGCGGTCGTCGGGGCCAGTCGATACCTAATCATTTCACTTTCCGAAGAATTTACAACAGCCGAGTACCTGAATGCTAACGCGAGCTTCCCGAGGTATTCGAAATAGCCGCATCCTGCGAAAGTGAAACGAGAGAACCGGACCAGGGAGACGCGAAAAGAGCATCGCGACTCTGATCACGACGTTCCCGCAATTATTTCACATAGGTCTACCTGTTTAATGACTCGCTGTGATGTGCGCGTTAATGGCGTTACACGGCGATCACCCTAGGCGCTAACAAGACGTGAGTGACGCCGGAACGTTTTAGATTAGCCGGATAGCCTGCAACGTGGTAAACGAACTTCCGGTGCGTGTGTGCGAGCAGACGCGTTGCACGTGAAAAATACTGGATCTCTGATAGCACCGGGGAACACCTGACGGGATCGATAGCTCCTCCGGGGACGAGACCGAACGAGCAACTGGAGCGTTTGCCGCTGTCCTCGTCTCATTAAGTTCGAGAATTATTAATTAGTATTCGTGACACTCGTACGATCTTTTATGTGCACATCGTTGAAGGATCACCGTTTCCGGAGATAAGATAGCCGAAATAAATTGGAGTCTGTCGGATCCAACGAGGAAAGACGGCGTCGAACGGCGAGCGCCGGAACGATAACGCGTTTTATCGCGTTTTATTATTTATTCGAAACGCGGATGCGGCGAATCCGGCCGCGAAATGACGCAACGCGATGTTCCTGATGAAAAATACCGAAGGAAATTCAAAGCGTTGTTCAGAAGAGGCTTGCGCGCTGATGCATATCGCGGGACCGTCCGGTTTAGACTTTGTAATATTACAGACGACTTCTACGGTTAACTGTACACGCGATCATAGAAACAATAGAGGCGAGATAGGATCGGCGAAACAGAAGTGTGGTCGTGGATTATCGGGGTAGGCCCGATGGGCAATGGCTCCTAGATATCCGCCGCGTAGGCTCTCGGGACAGGGTCGTGCAGGGTACGCCGCGTACACGAGAGTGGCGACGTGGGCTGCTGGAGCTTTTCATCAAGTGGGTTCATCGGGGCCAAGAAGGGCCTCAGGAATGCGCTTGATCTAAAGAAGTGCCGAGAGAGAGACCGTCGGATCCAACCGAAACGGCCACGGAAAGAGAAGGTCGATGGCTGGCTGCGCGGACAAACGGCAAAAACATGATGCCTAATACTATCTTCCTTCCTTCTGCCTCGACTTCCTGCTACTCAAGCCTCGAGAAATCCTATACCAGCTTCTTCTAGCCTCCTACATTCTTCACCGATACGACTTATTACTTTCGGAAGACTCCTTTTGCGGTCCCAGACCTCGGCAAAGGGCTGCTCGATTGGCGAGCGAAGCAACTGGCTTGGTTTAAAAAAATATACTCGATTAATTCGTTCCTACTAAAAGCAGAAGATGTCCGAACAAGTTTCGAAGGGTTCCTGTTGAGGCTACATTGTTTCAGGCCGCACAAAAGGGCTAGTTAATTGGCTGCAACATGTGGCAAGCGAAAGAAATGGAATAGAACACTTTCGTGAGCCAGTAATTCATTGTTAGCTATGGTCAGCTGTGGAAGCCTTTTCTGGACATTATTTTAATGGACATGGCAATCGCCAACTTTTCCTACAAACTCGGAGGTTTAGATTTCATGTTGGAAATTCGGTTTGAATTTTATGGTCGGCGGAAAAACCACGGCAACCTTTTCCGGCACCTAGTAGAACGCAGAGATTCCATGCGATTCCATGCTATTCCATGCTATTCCATGCTATTCCACCGGCTCCCCTCGCGTTCCTTCGACAGCGGGGTTGGAAATGTAACTGGCAGCGACTCGCGAGAGATATCAATCTATCCGGCGATACGTAAATCGGTAGTCGGTGCTCGCGCGGCAGTGAAACGTTCAGCGGGTAGGAGCGAAAGATAAAAAACCGTGTGAAATTCACGCGGGCGAGATATACGGCTATCGTAAAATCGGTAACTTTATCGGAATTTCGCCGATGAGTTTATCTGAGATCGGGGAATATTTACTAGGCTTACTTTCTGCTACTTGTAAGCAAACACGACCGGTGGCTGGCGCAAGGGGAAAACATTTATCTGATATATAACACGTTTATAAGTTCCGCGGAGACGAGAGGCAGCGGCATGAAACTCAAGCTGAAGTACCCGGGCTTGATAGGCAATGAAGTGTAAGTGGATATGTTTCGTGGTCTGCTAAAACGCGATGATATCGTGGGGCCCCCCTTCCACGGGGGGCCGGTGAAAATAAATGGATAAATCAACAAACGTAATCCGGCTTAATGCCGCGATTATTTGCTGCCGCGGCTTCGCCAAAAAAGAAAGGCCGCGCGCGCACGCGATTTATTTTTAAAAACCGCGTCCGCCCTCTCGCTATAAGGATAAAGGAATGGTTTAAAAATATAATCGACGAAACGGCCCGACCGGACGTCGTTCGATTCGGCTCCGGCGAATAAATCCGCCCTGGTAATCCTAATAAATACATTTTCGCCATTGTTCCACCCGCGACAGCGGCGGTTACGGTGTAATCAACGACGGGGTAAAGTTACATTACAAAATGTTAACGGCCGCGATACTCGAAGCCGATGCGGAGGGTGCCGAGGGACTTCTAAAAGTACGGTCCATATAAAAACGGCGGACTCGAAGAGGAAAACACGTGTAACGGTGGAACCTTTATTTCACAGCCGTTATTTTTAGCGTTGTCGTTCTTTTCGACGTTTCATTGTTCCTGCATTCGTTCTTGCCACCCCTCCGAAATTCGCTGCAAAGAATATTAGTGAATCGAGTTTCAAGAATAGAAAACGACCGAACCGCGGAGCAGGAGCATCCGTGGATCGTTCCAGAGTCATGCACAGATTATAGCAATTCACGAACAGCCTTGCTGCGAACAGCTTCCCGTCTTGACCGGAAGCGGCCCAAGGAAAAGGGCGAAAAATATGATGAAAAGTACCTGAAGAGTGGCGTCGGCCACTGTCGGCAAGCGCGGGCAAAGTGCATCGCGCGATGGTTGCTAAGGTTGCAACACTGACTACCATGGTGCATCGCGAGGCCAGCTGACACGCAAGATGGCTGCCCGTGGCAAGGGCGTGGTCGCCGCGGCCTGAGCTACGCGCTTCTGTCGCGCCTTAACGAAAACCTTTTTCAAACGAAACTCGCGGACAAGAATGGAATTCACTCCCGAGAAAAATCCACCGAGTTACGGCTTGCACTTGCACTAAGGGCACCCGTTAGCTCTCACCCACGTTGCAGTTGCACGCGACGCGAACGCCGCTCGAGCACGGCAGCCATCTTAGGATTCTCCTACCACCGTTCGCGCACGGTCCATCTGTCCCTGGCAGCCTCCACCACGTCCTTTCCTCTGCCAGCGAACCGTTGCTGCCTTTCTCTTCCACCTGTCCTTAGTTTTGCCTATCCTCAGACCGCCTCTTCGACTTTCGGCTAGAGAATCTCGGTTACAGCCGCATCCGCAACCGCCACCGCCGCGCGATTTAGAAAATCTTCCGCGAGACGGAGGCCAGACCACCGAACCGACCCGCCGGCGGTTCTAACGATCGATATTCTTCCGTTTTACACTCTATCCGCTATACACAGCCTATACCGGCTCCCAGGATTCAACGCTGCACGACTCTTCCACCGCGAACAGCAAAAAACTTTATTACCTGTTCTTTTCAGAGAGAGAGGGAGAGAGATCAAACTTACAATGTAACCACGATTATTTTCTATCGGACGCCTCTCCCTGCGGCAATCAAGTTTTATGACTGTTACAGACGCTCGGTGCATCCTGTCTTCTGGGTTCCTTCGTCCTTCTGCAACTGTTCCTTGGTTAAATTAGCGGAAAGTTAGTGTATTGTAGTAGACGGCGAGTTTCAGTGGTAGAAATCCACTAGTGATAGTAAAACAATGTTTTATGATGAATTTAGAACAGTTCAGACTATTGTAAACCTTCAGATTTTGAAGATTCTTTGACTGCATTATTATATTTGCTAAAGATTCTCTTCGATAAAAATTGCATAAACACATTTTATGTGGAAATAAGACTGCGTCTGTTGAGGAATTCATTCGAAGAGCCTCTTAAATGAAGAGAGTACTATAGCGATATTCTAAACGAATATTCGTTATATATAGGTAGATTAAAACTCAGAAGCTGATTGTTAGAACAAACTCCGAAATTCCTAAATCCCTGAACCGATTAGAATCTGTCTTGAACTTCTACTTGGAGGTCGATGTAAGCTCGTCAAGCGAAACCTAATGCACACGTTATTTCTACCACACGGAGATTCGAAATTTCGCCCCTCGGCGCGCATCTTTCTCCGAAACCCGCCCTTGTCGGCGTTCCCCTCCGTAGCGTCCCCTACCGTCAGCAGACGCGTTGCGCAGCGTACCGTCACCGTCACGATACATTTCCGTGCGTGTCTTTTCAGGGAAAATCGACGACAACGACGACGACGACAAACGGAAGAGGGCAGGATGACGAGAGGATTTCGAAAGATGCGGAGGCGCTCCAGCCAGGAGTCGCCGGGACGCTAGAGCGTCTTGTAGCCGGGAAAAGAGAGTGGAAAGCGCGGAGGAAGACGAAGAAGAAGTTTAAAAATATTTGGGGTAAGTGTAGACGAAACAGTATGCGATCGTATGTACCCGTTTCTGGTCGGCGGTGTGCGAGAACGCGAGAAGCCGGCTCTCTCGGTTCTTGCTCGAGGCAGGCGCTCCGGCCGGCGCGGCGCGGCGCGGCTCGGTGGGAGACGAAATGGAGGGAGTCGGCAGCCATCTTGACCAGGTGCCGCGTCTCTGTTGCACTGCTGGCATCCCCGAATAGCTCCGTCGCAGTCCGCGCTTGCGCGTTCACCCGGCGTCGCTGAATTTCTTCTTCTTCTTCTTCCACCCTTTGACACGTGCCGCCGCCCGATTCCCGGAGGACCGAGAGACACTTATAGATTCGAATTCGAAGCGTGGTTTTAATCTCTCCGGCCCCGAGGAACTTGTTGTTTTCTTCTCGGCGCCCGTATTCTCTCGCCGTGCGGCTCATTTTTAACGGGGATCCACGTTTCCGAGCACGCCGAGCATCGCTCCCGTTCGAATAGGGCACGCGAATCCTCGCGAATTTTATAAATTCCGGCTCGGTAATTGCCGCGCCGACCATCAATTCCCCTCGGCTATTACATACAACGTTTTCAACATGGCGGGCTACATTTTGTAAATTCATTAATCGGCGGTCGCGCGCGCGCGCAGCAGCCGCGCACCGTTCGAAAAACTTGGCCGATTAATCGGTTCGCTTTCACCTATACGCATCCGGCCAATATCTCGGATGTATACGTTCGATAACGCGGCATTTATTATGCGAAACGATCGGTATCGCGGAGGGCATTAATTTATTCCATCGCGGCCGCCATGATTGTAAATTGAATACGTGACGTATCGTTCGCGAGCCGCGACTAATTTGATGCGTATTTCGAGCAATTAATAAACGATACCGGGGAATTATAGTTCTGTCGGAGCGACGGTTCTACCGCCGGTATCGTCCGTTTATCGCAGCGATTCGAAAATTTTATTCGCCGAAGACAGCTTTTTACGGGGCCCACGGCCGTTTTTCGGTATCTCCTGTGGGGAAGCGCGCGCGGTCCCTGGATGATTTGCCCGTATCGCGGCTCGTTTTCATGAATCTTTCACTCCGATATTTGCCATCAGCGTAGCAATAAACATTTCTATTTATCATCCGCGGCCGTGCAGCATTGCTCGATGCACGATTTGCAAACTGCCTCGGATTGCACACCCGGGCTTCTGCCCAAATCGAATCCGTGGCTGGGCGTGCACCGCGAAACCAGTCCCGTATCACGGTGCATCGGCGCATCCTGATAAGAATCGAGGCTCCCGCCCCTTTTGACTCTCGCGTAAGGATCGAATTAAAAATGATAATCATCGGGGGGTGGTGTACGTCCGTGGTTTTTTGCTCGTGCGCCCGCCGGCCAATTGAAACCCCGATCTTATTCGTGCCTCGTAAGTTCCTCGCGCGATCTCTCGTAGAAAGTTCATGCGAAAAATCGCGGAATACCAACCGCAGATTTTCACGCTGCCGCCGCAACCATGTTCGTGGTAATAATCGAAAAGGAGCCGGCCTCTTCGGGGTCGCGCCGATGAAGTTATAATCGTTACTGCATTCTGGGGGCAGCCGTGTTCCCGGCCGCCAGAAATATTACACTTTTTCCCGGCGCGTCTCCGCCATTAGCCCCGAACGCGTTCGCTCAGACTTACTGCATATTGATCCCATCAATCCCGGCTCCCTGCACTCGCCCTTCTGTCTTTCGTTTTCGCGCGCGTGCACCGAGCCGTAAATCGAACGAGTTCTCGGCCACGCATTTCGCCCGATACGACCGGTTCAACAAAATCGGAACGGCGAAAAAGTCTAATCGTCGCCCGTCTATGTCTTCTGCCCCATATATGGGTCATGGTGACTCCGGACAGATATTATCGAGTCGCGCGTATTCAGCAGAACGAGAACTGCGATAAAATTAACTGGCTACATCAATTTCTTTCGCTATTCTAGCGATTTATACGGCCGTATACGGACACCATTATTAGATGAATATGCATGCTGTGTAAACTGTGTATTTTTATGTATATAGACATTTTCAGGCATTGTTTCATAAAAATCGATATACGGTGACTCGCAAAAATATTGTGAGAGTAATTAAAGTTATTTCTTCCCATAGGATGTTTATTGTACTCTAGCAATATCTGTAATATGTTTAACAAAACTTGATAATATAATATTATACATTAAATGATACCACAATATCTTGAAAAAGATATATCTAATATGCCAAGACTAAGGGTACTAAAAGATAAATTTGGATACATGAAACATTAATTATGTAATATTGTTGGAAAAATTTTGCAACTCAAAAAGAAATTGCAATATCATTTAATTTATAATATTGTACTATCAAGTTCTGTTTCTAAAATATAACAAACATTCTATTGGAAGAAATAACTAAGAGAAACAAGTCAATTACCGAAGTTAAAAGTTATTCTACGCATTTATTACAATCTCGATAGTATTAGATTTAATACACGAAAAGATTAAATACGATTGAACTAGATTCGTATTCTCTTACACAATCCTTGCAAGAAAACCGACTATCGATGCTCCAAGAAAGCTTCCCAGCCTTTCTCAACATCGAGTCTCGATGTCTAGACAAATTTGACAGTGGCTCGTGACAAACGGGAGCCCAATTGTCAGTACCACGCTAGTTGCTCCAAAGCATTCCAGAGGAAAAAGCACGTTTATCGACGCCATTACGTATCCACGTCGAAATTTATGATTTCAAGCGGTTACTGGGAAAAATAGTCAGGTCATGCTTCACGACGCTGATAATCTATTGTTGCTATCGTACTAAATATTCATCATCCGTTTTCCTTTCGTGAACTATGCTGAGCGCGGTTACAGTTGTCGGTGCAATGTTCGTTCTCTGGCCGAGCCATAAACATTGCCGCAGCGCCGGTAACACGGTAGTGCAGTATGATAATTTTTATTCGATCGCTGGGCTATTGTTCGCGCGGATAAAAATCGCGTGTCTTGCGCGTTTCACATTGGACGGGCATTGCCAATGCGCGGCTCTGATTTGCAATCCGGTGGAATGAATCAGCGCTAACTATCCGCCGGCAATTATTCGCGACTGAAGACCGGCGTCTATTTCTGCGACTGTTAATGGCTCGCTTGGTCTGACCACTTAGAGTCCCTTAACTTTCGTTAATGTGCAAAAGTCTCGGCGATTTTCCCGATACGATTTTAATCCAGTCAGGCGACAGAAAATACTGAATAATATTTTCTTATCGCACTGTGTTCATTATCCCATTAACCATGTTAATGGTACCCTGCTGTTACTGATTACCAAACGTTCTACCTAGGTTCTAAGCATGTACGAAAAATTTATGCAAATACTTTTAAGTGTATTGGATGTTTCAATTTAAATTGTACATCGAAATATTTTCTTTACGATTTGAATGATATGAAAAATATGTCGTATACGTTTTGAACGAACGTGACAATTTATTTCATTCGTTTCATTTTGCTGTAAGAACTATGTTGTAATGTTACACCACCTGAGACCAGAAACCTGAATGGCTCTTTGATTTTTGTTATGCAAAGTAATATGAACATGGTCTAGCTGATTTAGATGGAATCGTCTAAACAACACTTCTCACATTAAAAAACAAGAATATCTTTCGGTTTTCTTTTCAGATAAAATACAGTGTATGGTCTAGTGCAACAAAATGAAGAGCTGCAAAACAGCTTAAAGAATCTTTACATTTCTAATTATTTTGCTATACAGTAATGAAAATAAGTATAAATTTCTACTACAATCATAAGAAGTAACGTTAACGTAGAAATTGTAACATTGAAGTTCTTAAGCATCGCTACCGGAGGGCATAATGAAAAATAGAACAGCGATCTTTTGCTGGCCGGCGTAATTTATTTGTAATCGATCGGAATGGTGGCCAATAAGACACGCGAGCGTTTTCATCTGGTCCCACGGTGGCCGGAGCGTGCCTTAGGCCGGATTAAATATACAAACAGGCCGGAGTGCGCGGAGAGCTTTTTCCGCTATTAAAATTAATCGCGAGACCGTCGGCGGGGGCGTGAGGCGGCGGGCCAGGGCGGGCCTGGAAGTGTGAAATTTTAAGAATAATCCGTAACGCGGTAACGAGGGGAACGAGCAATCTGGTTGCACTTTTATGCGCCGTTTGGCACACGAGACGCACGTCGCACCTATAAAACGCATAAAACGTCAGGTATAAATGGCCGGGGCCGCGCGCGTTCTCTTTCGACCGAACCTTTTAAAACGCGCGCGCGCGCGCCCGAGCGAACTCTGCTCGCCTCGCATACTCGCTCGCATGCTCGCGCCTTCGTCTCGACACGGCCGGATTCAGTAAAAGTTGCCTTTTGTTTGATAGCCAACTAAATCGGCCCGGCAAACCCCTAATGCGTCATTACTGTCGGGTTTTACGGCTGCCTCGTATCATTTCACTTAAGTATATTGATATGGCAACGAGTTCTTGACCTGCCTCAACGCCAACGAGTCCTGCCGTGCTGCTCTCTCGCCGTGTACAAACACGTTTGTCACGGGCCCTCTGTCTCTCCTGCATTTTCGGCAGCCGATTACAAGCAGAATTGCAGTTCGATAGAAGGCGGCGTGCAAATATTGGGCGCGCGTTAATGAGCGCTCGAAAAGTTCACCGAAGATTGCCCTCGCGAGACCGTTTCGCCGCGAGCAGAATTTTATCGGTCGTTGACGAGAGTGCTCGCAATCTAGCGAGTCTCGGCGTAATGCGACTCGCGGATCATCTGATTGCAGTGTATCATCAGCGTGCGTTTACGAGCTGCGTTCGAATACCCCGGCACCGCAATTATCCGGCGGCCGTAGGACACTTTTTACGGAAGTGGGCGATCGACGAGACGTCGTTCAGTCGATGACTATGCCTCGCTGATAATAACACGCTATCGCCGCGCCGCCTCTCCAAGGTACAAACTGCCCTTCTTCGAGAATATTCCAAAACACGCTCGGCTATCGGGGCGGAAAACCAAGTTTAACGAGGACAATATTCGACGAGATTGCCGGGCCGGAAGGAACGGACTTATTCCATTTGTAGAGTAATCGATAACCGGCACCACCGTGTAATTTTCGAGCGATTATTTGTTTTAAGGAAATCGGAGCACGTAATGAATTAAATTTTATTCGTCCGCCGATTCCTTTGGCTTTATAGAAACTGATCACGTAGTAGACTCTCGAACAAGATAGCGGCCGAGTATCAAAAATACTGGCTCAGCTTCACCGTACCATTTATTCTTGGAAGAAATAGATGCAATTAATACGAAGATAACGAGGAACTTACAATTTTTCGTAGTTACATCCAGCGATACCTTGTTCACTTGCCGTAACTGCTCGTTACGGTCGAATCACACTAGAACAAACCGGAAACGATATCAAATTGATAGAGGAAATGATTTTATGGCGACGCGACGGTTAGTTTCTCTTTGGAAGAGCGATCGCGACGATGATGTTAGAGGCGCGTTGGCCAGAACCAAACTAACTCTCATTCCCTTAACCCCACGGTTTCTGCTCATCGTCAAACGGACGTTGTCCTTGACTGCCGAGGCGAGCCAGAAAAAATGTCTAGCTTGTTCAATAAGGGAGCCGAGGAAAAAAAAGCAGAAACCCCAAAATGGGCAATTGTAGGGTTTACGAGGCCAAGCCGGGCATAAACGGTTAGTCTCAGTCGCAGGCCGGATCCGACGGGACGGCATGGACACTTCCGACGGATTGGTCTTCTTGTAGACGTTACCTGTTATCCGGCTGTGTGACCCTTTACGACTGTCCTTGTCGTAAACCAATCTTCCGTCACGGATGCTGCTGTTTTTACGAAAAAAACGTGACAGTCCTTTCCTCGTCGAAAAGTCGGTCAATGTTTACTGCACCTGTTTGACATTCGACGTATTATTTTCACTTTGCACTTCTTATTTACTATACTTGCGATAAGAGATTAAGACGTTTCTTTCGAATGTGTAAGCCTTTCGTACTCCGTATTGTCTGTTGGAAGGTGCAAAGAGAAATTAATGTGCTACATTTTAAGAACTCTTTTAACTGCTGAACGAAATGAATTTTGGCGAACAAATTCAGTTTAAGAAGAATTTGATTCAGAACAATTATTAATTTCGTTTTTTAAGCAACAATCGCCGTAAAATTTAGCATCAAGTGCACTTCTTACCTTCTTTCTTATCTTTTTATAATTGTAGTCGCGTGATTGCTTTTACAGCTTCTATGTTACAAATTATTATTGTTATTATTATTATTAGGAAAGGCATTAGGTATATAGTTAAAGCGACTAATATTTTTAGAATGGTTGAACAAAAAAGTGGTAGCACATTTCATAGTTTAAGCGGGTTTTATTCCGACGGGTCCTGGAGATCTTGGTGCATCCAATAAGTCCAAGAATAAAGCCATAAAGTTATTAATTAAGGGTTGAAAAATCCACCACAACAGTTCCGTTGAATAGCAAGCAATCTCATCGTAAATCTGCCGCGATAAAAGTTACTGGTACCATTTTTACGAGGAAACGAATAGTATCGGTATTATAACGCGAGCGGGGCGCTCCAACCAGGGAGAAGAAGCGGTTAGGTCGTTACACCCCGAAGAAACAACGAGTTGGGCTGTTGAAGCCGGAATTCGAGGGTTTACGAGGTCAAGCGAATCGTGAAGCGTCTGATTCTGAACGAGTCGAAGCGCAACGACCTTGCAGGTTCGCCTTTTTACCGGCCACCCCCTGCCACCCCGTCGGGCCCGACGCCGGCTATGACCCTTTATGGGTATTCCAGCCATAAACACCCTCTCTGTCACCCCGTTAAATGCTTTTTTAGCCAAAGCGGCCGTTTTTAACAACCCTTGAGAGACCTCGGACCCGTCTACCCTCTGCCTTTCCTTCTCTCAGCCGGTGTCGACCGCCGTGAAGAGAAAAAGCCGCACTATTGCAGGAAACGCGTCACCCCGACTATACTTTTCCGAGGTTTTTACGAGCAGCCTTGAAATTCCTCGCAATTTCGTAACTGCCTTTCTGGCTGCTGGGTTACGAACGGTTTTTTAAGATCTTTTTGTGGCCACATCGAACGACGGAGACGCTCCAAGAGAGAGAAAGAGAGAGAGAGAGAGAGAGAGAGAGAGAGAGAGAAGACACGCCACCGTGAAAAAAACGAAGCGGCTAGGTAGGCAAGCAAGGAGTATAAGACACGAAAGACCCTTGCGAGTCCTTGAACGGCCTGAAGAATATCCGGCTGTTTAAGGAAATCGCGTTGACCGTGACAGTGATTCTAGGTAATTGTCGGGGGTAAGTCAGGTAAAAAGAGTGATTCTAAAAAACTCCGCACGGAACGGTGCCAACTTTTCGTCCGGGTTTCTAGAGTTTGTTTCCGGACGCTGACGGGGTTGGTCGATCGTCGGCCGTTCTCATTTCTTTCCGTATCGTACGCATCGATCCGCAAATTAACGGCACTTCGGCTATTAAATCCAGTCTCGCTGCAGCCCGGCCCGATTGACCGTCCGCTTAGGTAAGACAGTATAGTTCTTTACGATATCGATCCGCGAGAAACTTCTTGTATCGACACCTGTACACTGCCGACCATAACTATCCGGACACTTGTTGGAATCCGGCCAATCGGTTTTTATCTCCACCGTGATGCGAACTTATCGCTGAGGAACGTTATTGTTTCACATTAGAAATCCTATTATTACTTCGAATGTTGAATGGCTGCTCCGATTTCGCTGGCTACTTTCGAAAACCAATATTTGAACGTTTCAGAGATCCTGGGAAACGATCTTTCTTGCATCCGGAACATTCACTTTCGATCGATGAGTTTTTTACATCATCGAATCGTGGATTTTTATGCACATACAATTTATTGTATACACAAAATGATTTGTGTATTTTCCAACTGCATTTCTGTTCCGTTCTTAATGTAAAGAACTGTTCCGAAGTAAATATTTCTGTATAGCTTCGTAAACGAGTTTCTGACTCAATCAAAAAGAAAAATTGATCATTCATTTTGTTTCTTGTTAAACAATTCCGAAAAAATGGAACTTGCTCTAGCAAAACTAAATATTATTTTGAAAAATTCGTCCGAATAAAAATCGCAGCATCGAACGGTTTTTCGATGGACTGTTTTCGTTCGAGGGTTGATCGCAGCCGGCACCGTATTTATGGCGGGCAGTGTACCTGTGTCAGGTAATTAGCCGCAGGTGGATGGATGATCTTTCTTCCCGTGCCCAAGGAAATTCTCCATGTGTCTCACGATCGCTTTTTCTTGTTGCGTACCGTGCAAATCGCCTTGAACCCTGACGTCTCATCGGATTGAGACATCTACGCGCGCGCACCACCGTGCAGATCATGCGAGAACTCGCGGACGTGAGGGGAATTATCGGTGACTAGAGCGACTCGTTGCATAAAAGTTTAAATAAGGCAATGATCGCTCGAGATTACCGGGGACTGCCCAGCGGGACGCAGATGGTTTCTTTCGAGCGAGCAGCTCCTGTTTCATTGCGCAATTTCGCCGACTGCACCGCGAACAAAGAGCCTCGCTGCACTCGGTTTTCTTCTGCAACCTGATATTCGCAGAAGAACCGCCACCGTTTATTGAAAACTGGTTGTTCGACCCGTTACCGCTGACTTTTACGCGCCTCGTTCCTCTCGACGACACGTGTGTGCGGTAGCGCCTCGGTGCTTGCATGAGGCCGCCAATCAGCGGCATGAGACCTGTTAATATAAGCCCTTGTTATCTTTTATTATATTCGCTTAGGGCCTTTGTTGCGGAATCGGCGTGCTTTACATTCGTTTGCGTTGGTAACGCGTTCCGGACGCGTTCGGTTGATCTTAGGTGAGAACAATGAGCTAATGGCCGCAGTAAAATCTGTTCTGTTAACGCTTAATTAGTACCAGATGCTTTCTCGAGTATTCCTGTCATAAAAACTGTATTTTAAGGTAATGGAGATTTTATTAATCGTTTAAAAAGATCGATCAGGTGTCAGAGTGCCGACGGTTCTGCAATTTCTTTCGTTGGCGTCAAAATCACGCGCCAAATATGCCGGAGAATAAATTATCACGGCAACACGCAATCTATACACTTTTATGCAAAAAGGTATCCAAACCCACTTATCTATTATGGGTTTGCGTGCGTCTATTATGAATTTGAGAATTCCTAAATTGCCTTTCGCCAGATACCAGCATCAATTTCGACGCACTTTGAATTTCAAAACTCGTTGCCAAAAACAAGCGGCTCTTTCGTGAATTGCAAGCACTCGAACAACGCTCCACATACAGCGACGCAGAATTTTCTGGATATATATTTTTGATTCAGTGGAATTGTTGCTCGAACAGAGAGGCTGATACGAAAACTAAATTATTATTATCGCGGCATAAATTTTCGGCGGAACAACAAGAAAATTACTTTGAATTCTGCAGCAACCTTGATATTTCATAGTTGACACCCGTTACCGTGATAATATAGCCCGGTCGAAACGAATGGACACATCCACTTCCGATGCAAATGCGCTGAAACGAAAATCCGAGCTTCTTCTCCCCCCGCTCTGCGCTTTGTTTATTCTAGTAGCAAGTAGCTGTAAGCGATCATTTCCATCTCACAGAGCGCAACATCAGAGTTACCGTGCGACTATCGGAGAGCTCTACCGTTTGCGCACCCTCGCTAACTCTCTTTTTCTTCTCGTCACTCTGCAACGTCCGCTAATGCATTCCCGGCCGCGCGACCGCCACCGATAAATAATTCACCGCAATGCAACGGAATTATAACATAACGCCGCCGGACCACGGTGCAAATAGCAATCATTTTCGCCCGGTTACCAGAGTAACCGAATGTTCGACAGTGTTACATGTTGCCGCGCGAATTACCGCGGCTTGTTGCCGAATATCACTCATAGGGAATGGTCCGGCGGGTCTGAAACTTTCATACGGCCAATCTAAACGCGACTGGGACAGTCGATCTAAACCCGGACCCGACGTTGTTACACGCCGGCTAGAAATACATACCTTGCTGCGCTGCCTAAGTGGCAAAATTGAAAAGAACGACGATTTTCCGGCTGGATCTCGCGCGTAAACTTTGTCGCCTTATCTCGAGATAGGAAATTGGGACATTTACATGGGGCGTTTAGTCAAACCTCTATGGCGAGAGAGTGAGTAGAATATAAAACTGTAAAAAGATTAATGGACACGCGGTGGAACGTTAATTTCATGCAAACAGCTCAATTTAAGACAGCCAATATACGATTTACTTTATAAATCAATCAAGATTTAGCGTGACATTGTAATAAGTGTTCGCAGTTCTACCGTAAATATAGAAACAGGTTTCTAATAGACTCCTGGTTTTTGCAACCAACGGAGATTGATGCATTCGATGGTAAAAATTTACTGTCAGCAATGCACACAATTTTAGAATCAAATTGATTCATACACTTTCCCATTAGAAAACCTTAAATCTTAATTTAATTAACACTAGGTATACGAAAATTGTTTAATTTACGATTATTGCAATTATAAAAATGCATTTAAATATGTTTCACTGGTCATATATTATATAAACGCAAAATAAGTTAGCGCTTGTTACCTTTACGCGGCCATATACCTAATGTCGAATAAATTACTTTGATTTATGAAATGATTGGAAGCTTGATTTTCGCCCCTTGGCGTGCTCGATCCAACAAAAATCGCGCCATTATCCAGAGTTGGATTCAGGTGGAAAATAGTATCCTTGTCGATTCAAAAAGAGTTCGGACGACGGCTTAGCGGGTCGCGCCGCGGTGAATCGTGTCCGGCGGCGTTTCACATTTATCCATGGAAATAGGAAGCATTGCTCCTGCGCGAATGGGTAAATAGGTATCGATAGATGCATAAAGCCGGTGGCAGAGAGGCCGCGGCCATTCGCATTGTGCCCGTCGGCAGGGTGGAGCTTTCCACGGATACACACGGTGCGAGAAACGCCGACCGGCTTCGGGAACGATGGAACGAGAGAGGAGCGAGGACGTGGGAGGGGGGAGAGAGAACGGGAGAGATAGAGAGACCGAGAGAGAGGCTGCGAGAGAATCGAGCCAGAGGGGCTGAGACGGGGGATCGAGAGGGAATAGCGCGCGGCGCGGCGGTCCATAACATGCGGTAGTAACTAACCGGATTCCGGTGGGCTATGCGCGGCAGCACCATCGCCCCATACGGCGTAGAATATGGGGAATCTATGGGCTCATATCCACGACCCAAACTGTACACTAGCCAAATGGACGCGGCAATAACGGCCCGTTAACGCTAATTCGCGGAATTCTGATTGACGATGGCCGCAGGGAGCGGGTGTGCCCCTCAATTTCTGTCTCTCCGCACTCTCCCGTGCCGGTCTCTCTCCTCTCGCAACCTCTCCTCACTTTCGAGATGCTATACGGCCGTGATCAGTGGCGCCGGACACATTTTTATGGGGATCTAGCCACCCACTAACCAGCTCCTCTCGAGATCCTCTAAATTGCACGATTATTTCGAACCTGTATCGTCTCTCTCCCTCTCTCTGATGCTCTCCTCCTATTTCTCAATCTTGCAACGAATTTTTTTCCATTTCGAAGAGACTAGAGCGTCCCGAGGATGTACCATTTTCGATGACGTCGGTAACTTTTGACGCCGAAGGTACTAATGCGGTCCCATTGATCCCCGCACCTTCGACGCCATTGCGTCCTATGTCCCCTATTCCTCTTCCTCCCGCCAGTACATGCACTTGCTCTCCGGCTGCTTTACACCACGAATCCCAAATGCGAGCCCAAACACCGCGACTCAGCCCTAAAATCCCGGCGAGCTCAAGCGGCATACATTAAGTCCGCTCTCGCGGTGAGACAATGTTTCGTTTTTTCGAGCTTCAAAGGCGGGATACCTTTTTGCAGAAAGCACCTGTGTCTGCTTGGAAAAAGTTCGCCGGATATACCTCCGGGCTCGTAATCTTTTTAATCTCCTCAAGGATAACGGCACACATGCGCGCTTTTAAGTTCGGCTCAATCGTGATACATGCGCGCTACGTTTTTCTCATCCCCTGCTCTGCGTTCTTGCCGCTCGGCCAGACTGGAATCTAGAGTCATTCCGATTTATTCCTTGTTTCTGAAAGCCAGGATTTTATTGTCGATGCCTCGATCATTACCAATATCTATTTATTCCGCTTCGTTTTTCTTAGCGGATACTAACCAGTTAGCTGTTTTTGACGAGTATACTCGTTGTAATATAAAATGTTGCCATTTCTTCGTGACGAGTATACTCGTAAAAAGCGGCTAACTGGTTAAGGAAGATATAATGTGCTTTGATGTCGTTTATTAAATTATATATTTTATAACATATTTTGTAACAGTTAATTCTTAACC
>CM052158.1:7581779-7611922 GCA_028455555.1 Augochlorella aurata | reverse complement strand
CTAATAAATTCGCGTGCAACAACCGAGCTCCTTACCGAAAAATCGTTGTTTACTATGGTTGGCAGAGTTTCCTTGATGCGAACACCGAGAACCAACATTGTGGACGATTTACTAAAGCATAATCCAGTCAAACGGCTTTTATTTTCCTCTTCCTCATTCCTAATTGGCCGGGCCGACGGTTATGTTCATCGTTATAACCGCAGAAACTGGCAATCGGCACGTGATTATTTTTGCCGGGGGTCTCGTCGAATTGTTTTTAATTTGGACTGGTCCAGTGGCTGCCGTGTCGAACACGGTCGTCCGGACGAACGTTTTCGTCGCTCGATTGACAAAGTCGCCGGCTTCGGCTATCCCGGCGGCGACGAGGACGACGACGACGATGACGACGACAACGACGATGGTTTCTTCGTTTTCGCGAAACCGCCCGTCTTTTTTCTCGCGCGATCGCCGATGAGATCACCGTTTTAATTGCATTCCTGAACGAAACCTATCGTAACAAACATTGCGTGCGCTCGAACCTTCCAATTAAAGCCGACCGTTTGCCGCATTTCACCGTTTATTTATAGACACGCGGTTAGCACGCACGCTTTTGCCCGCTGGATGCTCACCCTCGTAAATGTGTCGACGTTTCGCAAAATGCATAGTCGCCAGAATTTGCTAAGAGCGTGAAATTACGTGCCGCGGCAGATCTCATCGGCCGTAACTTCCCCGATCATTTTCGTAGTGACAGTTCCGCCTAAAATTAATACAAAGGGGCCGTTAACTCAGTGTCAATTAAAACGGGAATATACTGCGCGACGATCCAAGGAAATCCGGCAGCCGAGGAAGGAGCTCGGGGAAGGAGCGCGGGGGTGTATCTGCAGGGTGGCCTCCAATTAATTGTATAAATAGAGCGTGAGAAATTATCCTGTGACCCGCGGCACAGGTAAGCCTTTGGGCCCGGCTGAAAAATTCTCGACGAATAAGGGGACAGGCTGAATGAGCCTAAAAGAAAGAAAAATCGATGGGGGACCAGTTGGACCAGTTCGCCATTTTGAACCATCGCCGGGGATACGCCACTGTAAAGCGGTTTTTAGGCCCGGCCGCGCGGACACCGTTATCGTTAACGCGCCAGATTAGTTTCTGTATTTCAATTAAATACAAATTGTTAGCGGAATACAGACATTCGGTTTTGAATAAGTCCCCGGCTCGGATAAAAACGCCGACTCGATTATCCTTGGTTTTATGGGATTTTCATGGGGCTCGTCAGCCGAAAAAGTCACCGGCTAAGCACCACGAATTTGTCCACGTGTGTCTCATTACCAGTAGTTTTGGGATTGCCAGTGGCTGCGGATTAGGACAACCATATGGGCGGCAGGTACGACCGCCCCTATACTCGGAATATTGCTGGATAAGAGACTGGACCCAATTAAAGCGCTAATAACAAGCGTTGTCCGACCAACTTGTTCGCCTTTCCTCTACCCCCGCAAACATGAATTTACACGTGGATAGCCGCGGTAGTTTCCACTATTCCGGGATATTTTAATGTGCCCCCACGGTCTCGAAGTTCCCTGTTCTTGTTCTTTTATGGCTCGAATTGTTTCCGCGCTGACGGAGCTCTTAGAAACATTGCTCGCTCCGTCAAATTAATCGCAGTTAACGATCTTGTAAATTTATATATTTCCTTTGCGTTGGAAGAAAGACATTTTTCAATTTGTAAATGACAACTATCGACTGCTGTCTTTTTAAATATACAATTTATCGCATGGGCAATAATGCAAGAATCATGATCTTAAAAATCATTTGATGCGCTGTAAATAGTTTTAAATGGTAACGATCGACTGCTGTATTTTTAAATATAAAATTTTAGACATAGACAATAATCCACGAGTTGTAAACTTAAAAATGATTTGAGACACTGGAAATATTTTTGAAAAACGAATTTGTCTTCCTTAGCGCTGTTATAATAATTTATCATTACGAAAGAGTGTAACAAATTCTCATGTACTTTGATGTATTTAAGGAAAGTGCATCCACAATTGTATTTTAAGAAAACTGGTACTTTAATCCCTTGCACTACGATCTTATATGTAGTCACGTTTATCAGCAGTTCTTTGTGCTTAATAATTTTTGAATAAGTTATAGTACAAGAGTCAGCCATTTTTCTTGCTGCACAGTAATACCTATCGGCTCATAATAACGAATGGAGGAACACTTAAAATCCGTCGCGACGCCAGGGGCATTAATCTTCTCAAAATCTCCGGAGCGCTTCTCACATAATCAGAGGTCCATAATCGACGAGTGCAGTGACCGAGCAAATGTAATCGACTGACTCATTTGGAGGTCCGTCGATCGGTGCAATTGCATCGACATGAGAACCGTGTCAAACGTGACAGCACTGTTAATCCGAACGACCCTTTGATTCGTGAGAAAAGCGTCGTTTCGTACACGCTGGTCGCGTGTAAATCGCCGCATAATCAGGTGTGCACGGTCGGATCTGTTGTCCGCACACTTGACATTCCTCAAGGTAATACCGGTGCTCCGTGGGTGGCCGGAGCTTGGCCGCCATCGATATTAGGCAGTGATAGCCGGCAGAATTAATTGGGTTTATCGAGGGACGTCGCGATGTCTCCGTGGTAATGGCTCCGCGCGCGGCTAGAATTCACAAGCTCTCGGGAAAAATCATTCGAGCCAGTCAACTATAACTCCGGAGCCTCGACGCGGCGCTAATCGCATTGCCTTTCCTCGGAGCGCAGTTTTATCTATGCAAATGAGCTCAGCTGTCGTTCGAGTACAGCCTGTTCGATTTCATCGGAGTGCTCAGAACGGGCCGTCTCTTAATTGAGACGGTATCAGGGATTTGACGCGATCGTCGTAATAATCGCGGTAAAATAGCGCATTCGCTACCGTGCCGGCAATTACAAGCTTGTTAATTACGGCGTTACGCGCGGCGAGCACTTCGCGAGGACTTACGGACACTCGGATGACTCATTAACGCGATGTCTCGTCCTCGTTACCGTCGAACCGTGGCATCTCGCATCGGTTTCCGCGTTTTACGGACTACCGAGCGCGATTCGCTCGTGAACGTCAACTCGACCAACCTCTCCGCGTGGTCCCTCGACCTATAGTATTCCTATGGCTCGCCATCTTCGACCGTGGGCAACTCTCTTTCGCTTTATAGAGGCATTCGGATCCCTCGTTGCACGGCTAGCGAAAACTTTCATGCCGCATTTGTAAATCTACCGCCTACGTGTCGTACGGCTAACTTCCGACTGCTGTAATCGTTAGTCAGCCGGGGCCAGCTTTGAGCAGAATTATTCGCAGATAGACATCACCGGTATTTACGGGAAATTTTATCGGGATAGGAAGAGCTTGGTACTTTGAAGCCACGGGATGCGCGGATAAATACGTCGTATTTTCGCGGTGTTGAGACGCGGCGCGTATTTTGATGGGACCTCATTTATACTTGGGCAAAGACGATTCCCGGGAATATTTGGCACGTGGATGCGCCGACATATTTTATTGGCGTCAGTTGAATCTTCACTGTTGATTATCGCTTCGACGGAATCGCTGTTAATTCTATCAATTCTTGTCGAAAGAAGTGCGAGCAGATACGGAGTTTGCGAAGCGAAAAATTATCGACACACTCAATAGATTGGATTATTTATCAGTTACCCGGCAGGCTGATATCGGGTCACTTTTAACCCATGTCACGGCTCCATTATACATGCTTCTAGACCTAGCCCTCCCGATGCAAAATATTAGGTTGCCGCGTAAGTTCTGTCTGCCGAAGTGCATCTTCCACAAGTTCGAAGTTCGAAACCGGTTTACGCATACTTCGAACTATGCATTTTCCATCGTTACTTATGATTGGACTGCAGCTCTCCCTATTTATGGTATGTGCAAATTTGTAAAATGCCGCGGAACGTGAATATTGACGAACATTAATAAGATTTTTATTTTATTTTTATCCGATCAGGTCTTCCAATCGACGCAGGATATTTATCCCTTGTCTGCATTCCAAAACGACTTGCAAAAATATAGGAATCTGCATAAAAGTCAGCGAGGTAAAAATTGTTGGTGCCAACTTCGGTGAACGTAGTGCATGGAGAATGAATTCCTGTTGGCATTAGGAATTAGTTTCTTCTGTAAATAAATTTTTCTAGACAGCTTTACAGTTCTTGATGCAATTCTTGCTGTACATTGAATATAATTCAATGATACAGAATTGTTTTTCATAAATGATTATTAAACTTGATATCATTTTAATTTGTGGCAAATCTAGGTAGTTGAATAATGTTCTTGTCATCAATTTATATCAAGTTTACTAATAATTGTTGACCTAATTTTATGCTGTCTTTCGTATTGCATTGTATGAACTTTGAGGGGTGGTTTCATCCCCTAAATACGAAATGGACCAGTATGAAAACACACGTATCTATCATTTCGTTATCTTCTACATCATAAATCTAAAAACCGTCACTTGCGAGTACCCGCACGACGCAAACAATCGCTGTTCCCGAACATGCGCCAGCGTCCTCTGAAAAATGTATCTCCAAAATTGTTTTCACGCCTCGAAAAATCAATTTGGCGATCGGAGATGTATCCCTCCGGTTATCTCCCGATCCGGCAGCTCGTTCGAATGCAGGAAAAAGCACGACAGACCCGGTTCCGAGAAAGCCGTCTACAAAGCGATTCGGTCGCTCTTTCGTAGCTCCGAACGGTCTCCGGAGAGCACTTCCCTAGCGTCACGTAAGACGCCGGCGGAATCAGATCGTGGACACACACGGACGCGAGGATGCACGAAGACGAAGACACGTGGAAGCATCGGGAGGGCAGAGATTCTCCAGGAAGATGAAAGGGAGAAAATCGGCGGCGTGCGGTGCACGTGTGCAGGTAAACCGAGCGGGCAAAGAGCGAGGAAAGATCGGGCTTCGTAGCTCCGTGTGTCTGCGCTACGCTGGCCGAATGCATTAATCACCGGGTCCGGCGATGCATGAGCATGCATTGCACTCGCTTTCGCCTCCCCGTGGCTTTCTTCGGGGCCAGGCCGGGTGTATATACAGTACGTAGTCACGCACCGTTCGAAAATACAAGCCTCGAAGCGGCTTTGCGGCTTGGCCGCGACCTGGAAATCCGCGGATCTACCGCATCATCCGCGTATTCGGTGGTATGATTAATATTCATGCGGCCGCTGTCGGCTGGTTATTCCGCGGACATATAAATGGCCGTTAAAAATCGTTAACGTTCTCCGAGCGTCCGCGCTCGCGTTCCCGAGCGGGGGTTGAAGACGGCCCTGCCGCGATTCTGCCGTGATTCCGCTGCGATTTCGCCGCGATTCCGCGCGTACACCGCCGCGACGTAACGCACCGTTGAAAGGCCGTATCTCAAAGAGATTCCAGACCCGGCGCACAGTAAACTCGGTTATCATAGCCCGGCGCGCGCATTATCCGCGAAATCTAATTGCTGATACTACGTGAAACAACGCGCGGTGTCTTAGGTTAATGTGACGCGGACCTCTGATATGGTACCCAGCAACGAATGCACGCGGGGGCCTCCGGAATGAATAATTCAAGCCACCATGGCGGCCGCGAAACCAGCAACCAGCCCCGTCCGCAAGAGGCTGTTTCGCGCGCGAGCTCTCCGCGAGAGAGAAACCTCGGGCATTCCTGCACGCATTCGCCCCGCTCGCGATTGTAAATCCCGACACCGGCGGGGTTATGGTGGATGTTATGCGCCAATGAGCAGAGAGGATGAAATACAAGGCCTTGCTTTATTGCGTTTGCTTTGTCGCTAGCCGTTCGTCTCGCCGATTCGTTTCTCTTATTGTCCCGTTCGTTGTCGCGACCCTCCCTCCGCAGCTCCTTTAATGTACACAGACCTTCCGAGATTGCCTGCGGATTCTGCCCTGGCTCCTTTGTTTTCGATCGCTCCCGCAACCAGAGTCCCGATTCACGAACTTTTCGAGCCGCTAAAGCATCCTGAGCAACGTTGCCTTCGAAAGTTTTCCTTTGAATCGTTTGGATAATTGAGGAGAGCTTCTGGTTTAGGAGACTGAAATGATAGATGGTAATGTTTAGGATTCTTTTGTAAAAGAAATAAATAAGATGATAAATTAGGGTTATTTTCATACAGTCAGTCGTTTAACTCTTCACTGTAAATACGAAATCAAAAAATTAAATCACGATATTTCCGAGGCAGCGAATCTATTAAAGTATAAGTTATCCTTTTTTAAATCATTGTCTGTCATTTTGAGGTTAAACATCGCTTTCATTGGATAGTAAGAGTTTACTGCCTGTGGAAAGGTATTTTATTTAATTTGAAAAACATATGCCTAAATTGATGAATTATTTTTTAAAATATTTATCCCATTACTTCGAAGAATTATATGTCAAGGAAACGCGTTTAAAGTTTTTTAAAAGAACTCATACGATACCTGCCACTTAAAGACCTATAACGTTGTTATTTTCTAGAATCTAAAAATCTCCTAACTACATATTCTTGAAGCTTTCTTTATAGAAAATGAAAGATGAGAAAAATCAATGTTTTAAATTTCTGGACCAGAACCTCCCCTAAATGCTTGCGCAAGTACCTCGCCAGGCACTAACAATGTTAGGGAAGATCTAGTCACGATCTTCGAACACGAAAAAATCTGCATTGTTGCTACTCTAAACAAGCTTTCTCTATCGTCTTGTTGCAGCACAGATTCCCACGGATGCATCCTGCAAGAAAATTGCTGCCGAGAGTTCGGGAAGTCAGTCGTTTATCCACTTAGCAGACTTCGACTTCTCTGAAGAGCGTCTTCAACAAGGCAGCATTTTGCATCGATCACCTAATCGCTTGAAAGGTCAGTTATTTTCCGAATTCCCAGTTATCATTCCCAGGCTATCTAAAGATTGCGGTAACCGTCGTTAAAGTCGCGGTAGACACAGAATCCCGCGGAACAGAACCGAAAGTAAATCGATAACCGCGAGGTCCGGGCACGAAACCGGCCGCGCGCCTGGAGCCGGCCGATAAATCATCGAAACTCCATCATCACTCGATAAAGATCGTAACTCTTGGCCGGTGCATCGATCTCTCCGGGCGCGCGCGTCCACCTTATCGGTATCGTGTCCCGGGGGAGGTAAAGTCCGCGTCGATTCAATAATTCGATAAAATTCCACGGGATCGTTGGCGCTCGCTCGCGCCGCGCCATATTTTATGGTAATTATTATAACTTTATTTTCTTTCGATCGTTTTGCCGGAGTCGTTCAATAAAACCGGCAGGGATTTAATGGCAGAAACGCGTCCGTCCGTTTCTTCGCGGGTCGATTTAAATTGTAAATGAAACGGCGATCAATTTGCCGGGGCCCGGTCGGGTCCCGCTGCAAAAAGGAGCCCGCGACCTGGCCGCCGGGTGAGAGGAGGGGGGGGGGCGACGACACGGGGGACACGCGAAATTACTTTGAAATCGGAAAACCGCACGTCGGTAGAGGGTTGCAGAGGGGAGGGCGAAAAAAACGTCTCTATCTTTAGCCGGCGGGGGAGGGGCGTCCGAAGATGGATACACTGGGCAAGTACCAACAACCCCGAGGCGTCTCTGCGCCGCTGATAAATAATCGATTCGCGATGGCCGTCCTCGAGAATAAATCTAGCGAGGCAGGCTCATCCGTCTGGGACACCGGCCACACGAAAACGTATGGAGGCGTTCGGGTGTATAGCCGACGACGACGACGCCGACGACGACGACGACGACGAAGACGACGAAGACGACGAAGACGACGAAGAGGAGCGAGGTGGATGCTTGTCGCTGTTTACGGTGGTTCGTTATACACTGACGAGGTGTACGAGGTTATACGAGGTGGTAGATATGCGCCACAGTATCTAAGAGGGGCAGTAGCGATCGTAATTCTCGGCGGGCTTCGTCGGTGTGTTCCTTTGCGCCGTTCTCGAACTCGAATAAGCCAGCCAGGCCAGCCAGCCTGCCCGGTTCGCAGGCTGTAAGTATGAGTGTGCGTCGGTTGGTCGGTCGGTCGGTTGGTTCGTTGGTTGGCCGGTTGGTGCTCGTGTCCGCGTTGGTCGAAGGTAAGCCCGGATCATATTCTTAACGAGAGTGTTTTACGATCAGAAGACCCTTTATCTACGGCGGTGTTGTTCACGTTATCCAAGACCAAACCGAAAGGGAGTTCGCGTGAAAAGGGGGGTGGAGAGGTGGCGGCGAGGGATGCGGTGGACAGGGCGGGAAAAGGGGGGAACCCGAGAGAACCCGAAGTGCCAGGAAGGTGGCCGTGATGTATCTCGCACTTAGCCCTGCCACGCCAAGCCACGCCAAGCCACGCCACGCCACGGCGAGCCGAAGCCACGCCATAGTTGGCCGGCTTTTTTATGCGTTGTCACGATATCACGCGTGTACCTATGGCGTGTATGTCGATCGTCCGCCGTTGTCCGTCCGCGATCTCGCTCGTTTGTAATTGTCGCCGTTCGGTGTACGTTGCACGGGAACGACGCGCGACGACGACCACGGCCGATAGCAATGGCTGAAGTAGAGGCTCGAAGCTTGTTTGACAATGGCCCTCGAGGAGAAATAGGCCGCGCGATAGCGGGCGGAAAGAGCGCGGTTCTCCGGCCCAGTCGGAAGAGACAGGTCCAATAGCATCCCTCTTATCAGCGCCGACAAGACCCTCGAATAATATTTCTACGTCTTTTCGACGTCGTCGCGGGGGATCATTGAATAGCTTGTACCTAAGGCCGTCTTTTTTCTCCTATTTCCCCGGAGGAGATCGGATTGAGTAGCCAACTGGACTTTATTTTAATCTGATCGCATCGATCTCCTGCTACGCGGCTACAACCCCTTTAACGCCGTTGACGTATTTACATACGCCGCTTCTACAGACCGCGCGCGGCCACCGAGAATAATAGTCCGCTGAAAATTTATAAGAACCCGGGACCATTATTCCATCCTTCAGCCTGAGACGATCCCGATCGATCACTTCGATTCCTCTTCGGTTCCATCGTCTGCGCAGCCTTGCCCTTTCAAATGCGTTCGATCTAGTTTGAGCAACCCTACTCGGAGAACTTCTCCCTGTCGCCCTCGAGAAACGGGAATTCTAATTTTCTAGACGTCGATCACATCGGTCACCTGTTCGCATTAGTCCTGATAACAAAATCTATCTTGTAACTAATTCGCTTCTGCGACTTTTCCTCTTACTACACGAAAGCAGTAACAGTCTAGTTCCACCTCTATTGCACCAGTTGATGGTAGATTACAGGGTTGCGAACGTGGAAAATTCAAATTCTTCTGAAATTAATACATAACCACTCGAATGGATCTAGTTATAAAACGGTGACAAGGGTGACGAGCCACATTATCATCTCGAGATAGTCGACATTATCATCTCATCAGTCGAGACCTTATCAAGATCTCGTTCGATCCTCTTCTACTACTAGCTCGAGAACTCCTTAGGCAACACGGACACCAAGGTAGTCGTTACTGCGATGATTAGCGTGATTTATAGTTCAGCAAAAAGTCACTTGATTAATGATCAGCGATTGTTACTGGTTAGTTATTATAAATTATTATAAATTAATTATAATACCTTGCGAGCTATTAGCCTTAATCGATAATCAGATGACCGTTTGCGCAATTATTATAAATTAGTTATAATAACTAAGGGTTTATAAGCCTTAATCATCAATGAGATTAAAGAACAGTCGCCTCCGTATTCTCGGAGCGCCGAATAAATAAAGGATTAGCGTATCAGGTTTTTAAGGTAACGACCCGGAAGAAATCGGCACTGATTACCGCAGGGCTTCGTTGCTAATCGTTCAGCGATCAGCAGATGTTCGACAAACAGAAACGCGGCGATCGCGGCCCGATTCGAATTAATACGTCGTTCCGGGATACGCGTTTCGAGTGGAGCGGAGAGTTCCGCGTTATCTTTATGCGCGGCGAAAGCTTTCATCAACCCTCGCGGGCCACCGCGGAACAGCTCGGGCCACTTATTCAAATGAGACGTTCGCTCGGAGCACGATACGATAAAGAGATAATTCAGTACACGTACGAGTGCATCGTTATTGCAATTATACGTAAATGAGACGATTACGTGATCGGCCATACAAAGGACGATCGGCGAACTCGCGACGGAGATCGGGTCGCGGCCGCGGCGTCCGTCGCGACGTCGTCGGCCCAGGGAGGCTTCGTTTTCTTCGGTATTCACCTAACCGAGCTACGCGCCTCTTATATACGACGCGAGACGTGTTTTTTCCGCGGCCGTTAGCGTTCTTTTTCATAAATACATCCCGCGAGCTTTCGCGAAACCGTCGGATCCCCTCTCCCATAATTTAGACCAGATACGCTTCTTCTTCTTCTTGCTCTTCCTCTTTCTCTATTCTTGTTGTTCCTCTTCTTCTCCCGCCTCTGCCTCTGCCTCCTCTCCATCCTACCGGAGCACAGCGAGAGAAGTCTAGAAGATTTGAATTTCTCCTCCTTTCACGGGGGTAGCTCGCTCGGAGATCATTCACCCTGTACACGTGCACGCGGATAAGATCCCATGAATACGTACCTAACGTTGGCTAATTTGCATACGCGAGAGAAACCTATCGGTGTACACGCGTTCTGCTTATGTACAGGGTGTCTCGACGGGGACTTAACGCGGTCTCACGCCGTGAATTAGGATGGCGGACGGTCGATTCGTCTCCCGGCCACTGGCCAAGATTTACTTTGAACCCTGGGAGTCCGTGCGATCCCTCGGAACAGAGACAAGCTGTCGAAGTCCCGAGGATTTTATTTCATCGGCTTCATATGCCATTTGGAAACAACTTTTTCAACGGAAATTTATTTAAATTCAATACATGCTACAGTGGAACCTCGTTTATCCGAACGCTTCGGAGAACAAGGCAGTTCGTGTAACCAGGGTCCCAATGTATACGACTGGTAACGCGAGAAAACAGATACAGTTACCATTTTACCGCCCGCGATCTAACATCAATTGAAACTTAAAACGATTTCCATAATTTTTAATATTTTCATTGACAGTTAATTATTTTGTTTCTTCCTTCTTAAAAATTATATTTTTATATCTTGTACAGACAACCATAGTGTCTGAATTTGATCGCCAGTAAATTGGAGAGGTTTCTGTAAACGTCCATTTTTATGGAAACGTTTAAAACAGCCGAATCTTCGAGAATTTCTTTTTACAGCTATGCAGTATATATAGTTTTGGTTGTTAAAAATGTACGAAAATCACGAATGCGCAAAATTTTACAGTCGGGTTATTAGCGGACGTAGAACGACTCTTTCGAAGTTCACCACGACGTACGAAAGTTCGGCGCTCTGGGATGTTTCGTCAGGAAACGAAACTTTGGAGCGCACTGTAGCAGAGCCCGTGCATATATGTGCAGGCCCGTCTACGTGTAAGTGTACGTAGCCCGAGAGTGGCCTACGTGCAAGCGGTGGACCGACAGGACATCGCTCATGGCGCTCCCTCCGTCCTAAAGCGCTATGTTACAGGGGGTTGGGGGCACTTACTTCGTTCTCGTACTCTTGTACCTTCGTTATCCACTCCCCATTTATCCTTCACGTGATCCCCGTGTACGTGTATCTACGTACACCTTCTTCTTCTTCTTCTGTGGTAATCGGAGAACTGTGAGGCACCATTACGACGGGGCCTCGGTGAAAAGGCGAGTCGAACACTGCGAAACGGCGCATACCTCTTTCGCAGCGAAAGCGGACGCCGGTACGGTTTCACTTTTTATGAAAATTTTACTAGCCGGACCTGTTGAACACCTCCTGCATCTTTAATCTCGTCTTTAGCGCGCTTCGACTTTTACGGGTCCCTAAAATTAGGTACGACCGTCCGAATCCTCTATTCGCGAACTTTGCGACGATCGTTCGTAGTCCAAGGTGAAAACTTCCTGGAATATTTCCTTCCCAACTTGTGACTGCGACGACCCTCATTTTCACTTTGTTCGTCAAGTTTATTCTGGATCGTTTTCACTATATTTTGGATCTGTTGCCGTGTTCTCATGAAAACTGTATTCAACGGAATAGACGTCTATCATTTTGTTCCATTTTTCTGGCGATAAAGGGTGAAATAATGTAATTATATCGTGACTTATTATTAACTGCGAACTTTTACGCAAAATAAAAATGTTTTAGATCGCGTATATAAAATTGAAATTATATAAATATATATTCTCTTATTTAGTAACTTGAATAAGTTGAAAATAGTGTAACAATGTTCTTAAATTCGTCTGGTGACTTCACAGTTTTGTTTCACCTGTTTATTTTTATTATAAATAATGTAGTCATAAAATTTTTTACTATTTTAAATCATAATACTCTCGTTACTCACAAATGCAACAAATTACCTACATAAATTGTTAAGAAATTCAGTCAAACGTACTATAAACCTAGTGTCGTAGCTTGTCTCTAAAAAATAGTTAAAATCATAAAGTCCGGTTCCAGCTGGGCATGCCAGTGCCATAATCGAGTATGACATAGCAAAGTAACCGACGTTTTCGGCTACCGTACGGGGTTGTAAATGTAGGGTAGCCATGATGTCCTTTTTCCACGAACACATGTTCGAAGAAGGTAGCGACCCGTTGGCCAGCCAGAAGAGCGGTCGTTGCGATCATCCGACCCCGACTCCGCAGAGTATACTTTTACAGTAGGATCGGAACACAACGGTAGCGAAAACCACGTATCCCCGGTTATTTTCTAATGCCATGTACCGCCGTCTGGTTTACGACGCTATAAACTGACGTCACAATACCAGGAGCCGCCTTGCGCGATGGGTCGGATGCGCTACTAACGCAAACGCCGCCACTTCAGATAATGGATTCATATGGCCCATAAAATTAAAGGATACGACAAATTTACCGCCATATTTCAGCCGGCAAGGAGATTTCAGACTTAGCGCGTGCCTACCTTGAAAACGATAGGTTTCATCCACCCCTTCCACTATCTGGTGGCTGAAGCTTCGCCGTGAACGCTTGTCGATACCCAGAGTGAATTGCTTTGGCAGTCGGTAGTTCGTTGCAGGGATTCACTTCTGTTTCATTGGGGAACTTGTTCGATGCTCTATAGGTTTAGCAAACACGTGATTACGTATTTTTGTGGTAGCAGCTTTTAAATTTGTGAGTTGTTCTTGTTGCACGTTTAACACTTTGTAAATCTTTTATTTATTTATTAATATATAATTTCGCAACGGTATATTTTCATCCATCTTTTGCTATATTATAATAAAACATATACATATGTATTTATTTTATTATATATGATTATTATACTGATAGATATATGAGAAATATTCTGTCCTTTTAAATCAGAAATTATTTCTATATTCTCGTGAATTTAATTATTTACGTAATGGTAGATAGAAAATAAATGTAAGTTTTATTTTTCTTCTAAAAAATTAATACAATCATGACAGTTTTAGTTATTGCAATTGAGGGAGGTAAGAAATCAATTACGGATGAATATAGATGAAGCTAATTACGAAACCTTCATTGCCAAGGATGTTCGCTGAAATTTAATACATAAGGAACCTTAAGTTACGATAACAATAGACTCGTTATTAAATCGCAGAATGTGTGAAAAGGAATCACGTGGACCCAACAAAGCGGTCGCCTTAGCGCAAGAAATAAAATTCCACTTCCTTTCGACAAGAAACCCTTAATTACGCGTCACGAAGAGACAGAGGCACGTGAAACAAATTTTTCCGATTCGCCTAATAGACAACACGGTAAATTCGACGCGCCGCCCCCGGAATTAATAAAGCGGGCTTGGTGGGGGGATGAATTTTGCCGGCGCCGCTATGCCAAAGACATCCGGCACATCGTAGTCAGGTGCAACGCATAAAGTATCGCGGCAATTTTGCGTACCGCGATTCGAATAGCGTTACTGCTGCCACCGGGTTTGATCTACGACGATAATAAGACGTCGGCTGTGAGGATTAGAACAGAACTGCCTTGTGCCTTATTAAGACTTAAATTGGAGGAAGAGAATAGCGGTGGTGGAGCGGTAAACGCGGCTCGCGTGAGAGAGAAAAGGAGGAGAGCAGCAGAGAGAGAGGGAGAGAAAGAGCGCCGGTTCGCGCCGGCAGGGATGGTGGTGCATCCAGGCATTATGGCCGCCGCTCCTTGAGTTTGGAGGGTCCGGGATGAACGGCTGGCAAAGATAAGGAAGGCCGTGGAGGGGGTTGCTGGAGGTTGGGGGATTTGGGGGTCGAGGACATCCATCTTCTGCCCCTCGCCCCACCCTGACACGTCCCTCCCTATCTCCCATGCTCTGGCCCGTTGCATCCTACAGGGTTCACCGTACCGGCATACATCTCCTGCCGAGGGGAAACCCCTCTTCGTCTTGTCCTTTGCTTAAGTTAACTTTACACTCGCTCCCTCTCCCTTCGTTTCTTTTTCCTTCGGGGCTTCCTTCTCCGTTCCTCGTGTGTTCACCGACACTGAGGAACCTTGTGTTCACCGACGCTAAGAAACCTACCATCCGTGCGCTCGCGAGCACGCTCTTTCTTCGGAGCAACGCCAGAAACCGAGCCGTGCCGAGCGGAGCCGAGACCACGAAACGAGCCGAAGAAAACACAAACTTAATCCTACGCGTGATTCATCTGGGCCGCCATAGATCTGGATTATCTCCCGTCATCTGCATATTTACGAGGATCTGCTTTGTCCTGATTGTGCGTGGCCCCACGCGCTCCTGCGACAGCGTAGGACGCGACGACGCAGATAAACCTATCCGCCGACTTCTTCGCCCGCGTTTTCCACCGTTTCGAAATTCGACTCACTCGACGATCAAAGAGATCTGCAGCTCTCCGGGCTGTCTTCGAACTGCTTCGAGCCTACGCCTCGATGGCTGGGCTACTCCGTGAGTCACTAAAACGTCGCTGATAAGCTCTGGTATTTTTTGAAGAGGTACTCTGAATTTCCTTCTTGCTGCGTTCTTCTTTGCTATACGCAAACATACAAGATACTTCAGAAATGCATGTCCATACTTGAGAAGCTGAATCTTCACACTAATTTATGTAAAACATGTCCTATGAACATGTGTTCTGTGCACCTTACTTTTCGTGTTATAAGCGAGACTTGAAAATGTTTAAAAGTGCACGACGCACGCAATTATATACCATTACTCTTATCTAGTGTTTAAGAAAGGATACAAAATCGATTTGAAAGTATTTGAGCAACATACGATATTTTTCAGTGTGTGCAAAATTCTATGTTGAGATGGTGATGGTCACTTCGAACATCTTCCTTAGTCATTTATAACTGAAAATGTAATGTACGCAAGACAGTTGTATTTCTGAAACACCTTATATGGATAAGAGCTTTATCCGGAATGTTCACATTGTAGTTGCGTTAAACTGTATAGAGGAAATAGAAAACTCAGCTTGTAGAATCCTTCTTCCCCATGGACGTCTTCTGGACCCATTTGAAGTTTCTAATTTCGCTGCATACTCGGGAGTGCAATTTATTATTGTATAGATAGACGCGTCCTCAGCCTTCGCTGCGATGCTCCGAGAACTTCGAATTTTTCCGAGTCTTTTGTACGCGATCTGGCAAGATCCTAAACTTCCGGAACGATCGCCTGTTCCCCGAGTGGCGCAGAACAAAGGGGCCCGAATAGTCAGCCATTTTCTCTAACCTCGTAATTCCGACGGCGAGCGTGGTCGTACTTCGCCCGAGGTCGCTTCAATTTCCGCCATCAGCGTTGAATAACGCGTCGTTAAGCGTGCTCCATACATCCGCGGCTTAAACGTCGCATAAATAATTGTCGCGTAAAGTGAACGCGCAGGTTTAGCTCTCGCTTCGGTCCGGGCGACAATGAGTTGATAAGGGTAACGCATGCCGGCAATAACACCGGCCCACAATGGAAATTATCGACTCACCAGACGTCAACTGCAATTTGACGTATCTGCCCTAATCATCTCTTTATTCACGGTCCGCGGGATCGATTCGCAGTTCTTTCAGAAACGGATCCATAATTCAGAGCGCCCCTTATCCCCCGCGTCGGATTCATTTAACGCTCGAGAGGCTAACCCGCTGTTACGGAAGAATTGGCAAGAAGCGCGGATTATTAAATCGTGATCTCTTTCGCCGCGTTTCTGGGAGAGCCTAAACCTAAACGGAGGCCGATCCCTCGGAAAGTTATTCTGCGGGGATACAATGTATCATTTGCCGGCGCGAAAAAGACGCGAAATAACACGGTATCGGCGCCGGGTCGTGTTACGTGTTACGCTGTTCCCCGTGCTCTCCACAAGAACACGAGGATGCTGCTCCGACATCGTTGAAAATTACACGAAAAATCTGTGCATAGCCTGTTCCTGTAACTTAATAACACGGCCGACACTGCGACGCGCAGTGGGCACCGGTCGAGGAAAAAATAATTGCGTTCTTCCTCTTTTTTCCCGGCGGTCCCACCTCGTCTCGGGTAGCAGTCGTCGTTGCGTGTCGAAAGATAAACGGCGCGATTGAAAATCAAACTGCCCGCGCCCCTCGCCTTCTTTGCTCGTCTCTTCTTTCCTCCTTTCTCGCCGGGCCGTCGACTTCCATCGCTGCCGCGATGATGGTCTTTGATTAATTCGCGATCAGTCTCGCCGTGTTATTCGCCGATCGACGATCAGCGATCTGCAAATTGCCTACTCATCGCGTAATAACGACGACGTGCTCGACGCTAACCGCGCCGGAGAGCCTTCCTCTTCCTCGCGCTCCGCACGTCCCAGCGCCGCTCCTCGCCAATTTGCCTCTCGGCTGCGCTCCACGCAGTCGCCATCCTCGATTTGCTTTTCTGCCCCTTTTTTCGCGAACACCGTTCATTTCCTTCGTCGACAAAGTATATTGGAAACCTCGCTCCGTTTCGACGCTTTATAATCGCTGCGCCGGCTTAGGCGCTGCTTACAACGCTCTTGCGATTTTAGGGATGGCGCTTTTGGTGCGTGGTTCTCTCTTTGAATTCTGTCTCGTGTATTTATGATAGAAAGAGCTTCTGCGAGATAGACCAGGAGCTTTATTCATATTTCTCGGTAACTGGTGATATATGATTTGATTTGAAATATAGCCGTTCTTTTAAACTATAAAACTATTTATGCGGTGTCTTTTATCGCAATGTCAATCTACTCAGGTAGTAAATTCTTATAAAGTTCTTGAGTTAGCTAATAAAATTTGACAGTGCTGTAATAGACATTGATCGAGACATTTAAGGAGCCTTTAAATTTCGATCTAATTGAAAAGCTCAGCGGGAGGCACAGCCCATATTGTAACACAGATTCTCTCCACCGGGTCAAAAATACCCGCATTGGAAATATTAAAAATCATTAAACCTTTAGAATATTTTTCTTTCATTGTATTATATTTATATTGAGGTACAGAGTTAGTGAAATGTTGCAGCGAATATCAGCGAATTTATGGAAACGTTCTAAGAGAAAATGTGAAAAATTCTCCGAAGAAATGTGCATTAACAATGAAGTCGAACTTCCAAATATTTGATTTACGCTGAAAACTAGGCTCCTGCTCGAAACAGATCGGTCTGGTCCCAATCATCTGCTCGAGAAATCTCGCTCGAGGAAACCCATTCGATTCCATGCATCCCGGCGACTTCTGTCGGGTCAGTATCACCTGGGGACTCGAAAGGTAGCATCGCAGGCGCGAGAGGTCCTCTCGGAGCAGGACTAGAGCGATTCGGTTCGGCAAGATGGAGCTGTAATTCGTAATCCGATCGAAGATAGGCGAAGTTTAAATGGCACGTTCGCCGGCGTCTTGAAATTCAGAAACGACGTGGAAGAAATTCTCCTCTGTACGTCGAGCGTGCGGCCAGGAGGAAATTCTTACGTAAAGGCTGGCCACAACTTACGGATACAACAATGCTTGACCCGCTCGCGATAAAGAAAAGGGCCCCGGCCTGGCCGGCTGGTTGGATGGCTTGGATGGCTTGGATGGCTGGTCCGGTCAAGTTTTTCTCGGGAGCCGGAGATCTATTCTTTATGGAGATTACGTGATAGAGATACGATCGGAGCGTATCTCCTCCGCGATGCTCCGATGTTACCGAGAAGTGGTTGATTTAGGTCGGCCGAAGTTACGGTTCCTTTCTCGGCCCCTGCCGAATGTGGCACGAACCCCGGGACGGTATTGAATGCAGCCAGCAGCGGCGTTACGTAACGCTTTATGGTACGAGCACCGGCGAAATGATGCGCGGAATCTCGCTTTTCGATCTTTCCACGGTAAATAATACACCGACGGCCCTTCGCGGCTCGTCCCGCGGCTTAATTGAAAATTTATCGGCGCCCCCGTTCGATTGCTTCATCCGCACGGTAGCTTATGGCCACCATAATAGACGTTTCCGCTGATTAGCTGCTCGATATTCCCCACCAATCCGAGGTTTACACATTTTTTGACTCAGTCTTCAGATTCGATGCAAATGGAATGAGTAAAGCACAATAATAATTCCTCGAGAGATGACATTGCATGAATTAATTACAAGAAAAATGTTTAATGCATTATTTTCTTGCGACGAACGAGAAATGAGTTGACGCAAATGATAATGCCGTTAATCAATCTACGGAATTTTCCAAGAAACAATGTCGAATGATCTCGTAAATCTCGAAGTCTATTAGGTACATTTAAATAAGATTTATTGGAACCGATTTCGATAATCTATACTTCGCAATTGCTGATACGACGAGAAAATTAAATTTTCTTGAGCTGTTTGTTGGAAAAGAAAAACTATAAAATTTCCGAGAGTGACTTTCTCGATATCAGTCTCGCGAACAAAAAAGTTCGCATATATCCAAGCCCCACAGTGTCCACAAAATTGTGAAAAGGTTTCAGCGTTTGCCTGGAACGCGATAATACGATTTTTTGTCCGCGATTGGAGTTGGCACGGAAATGGAAAAATAAAAATGGAAAGTTCGCGTTCCGTATTCTTGGGGATGCGAGCATTATGTCGGCTCATTCATCAAACGGTGTTGTTATTTTCCAGTTGGTTTTCTACCTGCAATGGACGCAGTTTAGTCAACATTCGGAAGCCATACCATTTTATCACGGCCATTCAAACCCCATTGGCCGTGCAGTAGAGATACCGCACATATCTATATACATGTCTAGTCTCCATTCTACATACATACTGGGTGAGCCCGGCAAAACGTTTCCCGATGCTCGGAACGAAGAAATAAACTTGTGGAAAAAGTGGACGGGCTCGTTCGATCGCTACGAAAATGAATCTGAATCGTGCTTAATCACGAGAAATTTCGCACCTCGATTGCCTCGTTCTTTAAACAGAAGCGGTCGCGAGACTTCTGTTCGAAATTAAATCGCGCAGTCGATTGAAACGGTAAAAACAGGAAAGATATTGGTCCGCCATCAGAATCCCCGAGGCTTTCGTTTCCTTTTATTTAAAACGGTACCGTCGCGGATTCTGGCCGCAATTAATTAACTCTTGGAAACAACGAAATTAAAATAATTCATTCGGCGTTGCTCGACATATTCTGCATAAATCGCGTAAGAACGAGCGTAGTTAAAAATTCTAGACGCACTCGCGAGCGTTTAACGCAGAAAATGTAGTTTCCGAGGAGGCGGCAGTTTATCGTGGCCCCGACGAATATGCGTATAATTAACGGCCGCAAATCAGTACGCTAGTCGAGTGCGTGGTAAACTGTTTCGGGATTAACATTATATACCAGACTAAGAAGCTTCCGTTGCGTTCCGATCGCACGGAGATAAGAAACACCTGTTTCGATATCGATAACAAAATTATATACATACCACCTTATTATAACACCATGTCGGTGATATTATCTTCTTTATGCGCCTTTGTACGGTGAAAGCTTGATTCCACAGTGGTTGTTGGAAATCGATTACACCGAGCCGTAAATTCTGATCAACTGCGTCATATCAAACGTAATAAATTCGGCATACCTCGTCTTTAACCATGCCCTTTTCTCGACCGTTTCTCTCCGACTTTTGTTTTTGCCTCGATCGCCGCTTTTTCGTTTCATTATTTTCGTATTCGACGCGCGTCTGTACCACCTTTTGAGTTCCGTCCACCTGTAGTGTCCGTCCACCATCGATTTATAAAATTCAAATTTCGCATAATTCGAACCGTTTCATATTGTTCGAATGCGTTCTGGATTTTTAATAATTTTTGGGAATGCGAGCAAATGTCCGTTTCGATGAAAGAGGACAGGAAAATTGTTTTTTTTTTTGGCCAGATGATTGCTCGATTAGTGGAGGCGGCGGTTCCTCGTGACACCAGTGTCATAGTGATCGGAGGTAAATGATGACCACACTCTTGCGTCCCGTAAAAACAATAACGGCGACGTGACGACGCCTAAGTACTGAGAGCCGGTTGCAGCGCAGGATTACTTCTTGGATGCTCGCCTCGTCCTACATCCGCTTCTCCTTACCGCCATTTTGTTGCCTCGCGAACCATTTTTGTCTTGTCTCGTGCACAAATATTGTTCAAAAATCCTTGCCTCCGGTGTAGTAAAATCGACCACTTCATATTATTATTTTCTTCGTTCAAACACGTACAGTCAATTTTAGACCATAACGCGGACCAGTTATTTTTATAGTTTTTGGTAGTTCTGTGCTAACCCCAGAACGACCCCCATCTATTTTTCTGAAATAAAACGATTCAAAATAAAATCTGAATAATTGAATTAATTATTTTCAAAATAGAATAGAAAATAAAATTCGTATACTTTGTAAAAGAATTCTGCCTTGTTGCTTCATAAAGTACGGTATAAATTAGGAGGGTAAGGAAAACCTCAATATTTTAGTATTTATTTATTCGTTTCTGGACGAATTAAAAATTGTATGGAGTCGACGGCAAATTTAGTGTGTCGTTCCAGGGTTGAAATTAAAAAATGTATGGACACAAAAATTTCCAGTTCTAACTTACTCTAATTACAAATAATTGAAATTTAAATGACATCGTTTCGAATAAAAAAGAACCGCCAAAGAAATGGTCCGAGATGAGGGATTAACAAAACTGCCGCGCAAGTGTTTATGAAAAGCCTCGGACGATAACTCAGACAGGTGCTCGAACTCCAATTTATTTAAATCGTCCACCGCGGACCACTCATCTCTGCTGTAAGCCAAATATGGTGGCCAGTAACTCAAACGGCAAGCGATACGAAGTCCCAGACAATTTCACAGCGACAATTAGTGCGCCACTTTTTCTCGCTGTCGTCTTTTTGCTGAGCAGTCTCGAAGCTGATTTGTGGAAATACAGTTAACGCAGACTTTTACCGACAAGCCGGCGTTAGGGAGCCGAAGTTGGCCCCGCGGATCCAATCGACAAGTATCATTTAACTGCGAAACGGGCCGAAGTTACCGCGATAGTGGTATGAAATTCCATATTCGTGGAACGATATTCACCGCCGCGAAGGATTTTGCTGATCAGCAAAGTGTCCGCACGATCGGCAGACGTCGAAGCCGTCATAACAATAGAACGTAACATCCCGAAGTAGCACTTTTCGTGATCAAATCCATATCTCACCGGGGCTCGCAAAACAACTGAATAGAAAATATCGAACCGGTCTTCACGATTCGAATCGCTTTTTTCTCGTCGTTTTCGCGGAGGATCCATCGCGGCGAACTGCTGCGTCCGCACCCGTCGGATAGCTCTCGGTGTTCTCGGCGAATCGATACCGCCGATTCTGAGGGTGCAGTACATCAAAGGAAACCATCCCGTCATCGTTGAACAAGGTTGAATAACCCTCTGTTAATACAACGTCGATATTAAATGTTTTTAATCGAAAGATACTGATGAGAAGTTTGCTCTTTTTAGTCGAAGAATATTTTCGCCTTTTTATCCGCTTTTCGAATTAATTTACAGAGACCAAGATCAAACATCAAAATATTTGATGCATCCGACAACTCTTTATAGTCGAATTTGCTAGTTTTCATTTTTGTAACGCCTTTGTTCAGCGAATTTTTGGTTCAGTTAGTAGGTAATGGTTATCGATGGCAATCCCTGCTTTGTTATACGGGTAGAAACATAATAAAATATAGTATAATAATTATTATATACTCGATTATAAATTTCATTTTATTTGAGCATATATCAGTCTCTTATTTTCCTTAAAACAATTATTTCTAAATATAAAGCCTGCACAGATATTTGCAGAATGGGGTAGAAATGCACCCCACGAAGCCACTTATGCGAGTCTAAAGAGCGATGGTTCTTGAGGGTTAAGTTATTTATTTCAAGTCGTGCTTTGAAGAATAAGATATAAGAAAGCAATTACGAATGAAGAATAGCTTAACATTACGTTGAAAACAGTTCGATAACGACGCGAAAAAGTACATTTTATCGGACTGCTCCGAAGCACCAAAAACCGAACGTCTGCTCGAAATCACTGGCACAAGGGCGTTCATAGGAATCCGCCCTATTGATCTGTCGGTTCCCATTGAAGCACCCGAAAGAAGTTCCAATTGCGATGCAGAATTGCGGGCAATATCTCCGATCGCGGTCACGTCGCTGCCATTCGGTGTACATTAAATACTGGCCCGAGATAATGAGTACACCTGCCTGCATATCTTCATCTCGAATCCGGCGCAGCCATTCAATAGCGTAGCTATTAATCTGTGGTGTATCAAGATCTAGCATCTGGGACCTCTGGAACGTAAAATGTTGCGAATCCCGCCGGTGCCGGCCGACTTTCTCATTGTTGGAGCGCCGAAACCCGCTGATACGATTTAAACATTCGCCATGAATCAACCGTTCCTTGAACCGGATTACGAATCCGCGGGGATTCTAGGAAAATTCACGATTATTTTACATCTCGATTGCAACATCCACCCACGCACCCTCCTCCGCGTTCCGTCGAATCCCGCGTTTGGATACGTCGAACGATTCCAGACGCCCGGCTATGCAACTGTGTTTTCTCATTTCGTGAAAAAGTTGTTAAGGATGCGAGGGTCTAAGCGTGGTTGTATGAAGACATCAACGGCTGGACTCTCTGCCAACAAACAATTCGATTACGTCTGTATCTGTCAGAATCTCTTTCTGTTCACTCGTTACATAACTAGCAGAATAATATTAGTAATATAGAAGCGGCTGATGGAGAAGCTTTAGCACCAGCCATGATGGTAATGGGCGCTCGCCGGGAGTAGGGTCGACCATTCAAGGCCGACCTGTTGGCCGCTCAGGGGCCCCAAAGTGGGACCCATCCGTGGAGGGAGTTCCGACCAGACCCCTTCCCCGCCTTTTTCCTCTGCAACCAGAGCTCCGGGACCGCGACCGTCCGCTCCGAGAACTCGTTCCTCGAAATTTTTATTAAAAATCCTTAGAGCCGTGGGAACAATCGTCTTCGCACAGGGAAACTCCATTTTCATTTGCACTGCAAATCTCACGTTTATCCGACAGGTTTAAATGCAAAATTAAATACTAGTAGAGCACATTTTTCAATTTTGAAAAACCTGCTGCATCTGCAATTGTCGAATATATCGACGCATTTTATTTCTTAATTATTTCCCCATTTTCACAACGGTATTACTTTTATTTCTGATAATCTTTCATTTATTGTATTTCCTGTACTAGACATATTTATTATATATGCTACACTATTTGTTCTTACTTTTTGTATTGCATCTTTGTATAGTTATTTTTATGGTACTCGTTTTACAGCTTCTTCTTTTTGCAGCAAAAGGATTTTTCTCCTTATGCATGAACAAAATTATTATTATTGTATCTCGCTATAAATATTGCAGAATTTCTATTTGGACTTTCACGCATAAAATATTTTGCGTAATTTCGCTTTCCCTAAAATCTTCTCGAATTTTCACGAGAACATTTAGGAGGCTGTAGTTGTGGTAAGAATGTTTGCCGCTATAAAAATGAAATGCCACCAGAAATTATGAGAATATTTAGAGCGTCTCTCGAGCGATGATCGCGTCCTCGTGCAATCGGTCGAGCGGATGCGTCGCGAAAACAAGGTTTTCGCAGATTTGCAGAAACGATGGTTTGTGGGAAGCGTATAGGTGAAAAAGCGGTCTGGGCAATTAGAATTTTTAATCGGCCACCTCCGTCAGCCATTAACGTATACCGCATCCTGTTGCTTCGTCGTTAAGGCGTTGCGTTCTCGAACGGAAATTCAACGCGGGCATTTAACAGCAGGGAAATTAGTAATTTCGCGTTGTCTTCGAATCAAGGAAATCCTACGCCGATCTGCCGCCTTCTTCTCCGGTACGCGACGTAAGAAACGCAATTTTGGCGAGGAAAGAGAGAGAGAGGGAGAGGGAGAGAAATCGAGAGAGAGAGTAGGAGAGAGCCCGGTTGGCGCAGATGTTCCGCAGAATCTCGTTGCACGATCGTCCCGGGAGTACAACGACTGCGGTTTACGAAATAGTGCAGGATCATAAGGAGAATTAGGCGTCTGAAGTTGCAAGGCACGTAGCTTCGTAACGACGTCTCGAAAGGTTCGTGATTTTACCGACCCTACGAAAACGGTCTCTAAAAAGTATTGTCGGGGCGAAAGAAACCTATTCCCCTCTCCCGAATTGCATTAATACCATCGGTCCAGCCGTTTCGACATTCTCGCTTTCTCCCTCGATACCTGTCCATCTATTCAATCCCCCCCCGTCTTTTCTCGATTCCATCGATCGGTAGATCTATATTTGCGATACAATCCATTCTACGCCGACATCGACCAACTCGAAGTGTAAATTGACGATTTATGGCTCTCGTAATGGTCCGAAGCTGAAAGCATCAGACTCCGATAAAGATTGATGCTCGAAAGTCTTCAACCGATTCTCTAATTACTTCGTCTCCTCGGAGAATCCTGTTACTTTAGGTAGAAGCTTTCGTACCGAACGTGACGACTAGCCGTATTTTAATTTTTTAATTGGGATTTTATGCATTTATGGTAAAAATAGATAAGTGGAATATACAGGAGTAAAGATACAGGAACAATGTAAGAATATTCTTACATTATTTTCACTTTGTTAAAATTATTAAGAGAAGAAATACGCTCTTCACTGTCTCATGTTTTCTCGAATCGATGAAGAAATTTTTTATTTTACATAAAGGTGCGCGGTCTATTAATTAGTTATTCGTATGGTGTTTGCATAAACTTCGTTAAAATATTTAGGTGCTAGGATTCGTAATTTTCAACAGCGACTAAACAGCCAATTAAAACACTTGTACCCGCTTTTGGAGTGAAACGATGAACAGCAATATCGTCGAATAAAATGAACGCGGGTACAATAAAATCAATTAGGTTCCGTAGATGGTCCCTGTACGTTCCGGAGGCTTGACTAAATGCTTTAATGAGCGGCCGCATATAAAACGCGGTATTCCTCCCACTAGTCCTACACGTCAGCCGAATAGCCAGCTCCACCCGGCCGGCAAGTCCCGTTTAAACCAGAAAAATGTTTCATTTAAAACTTGCTCGAATCCCGGGAATCGGGCTCGCTAATCTAACTTTGTAATTGCGCGGAGTAGCACGCGGCGCAGCAAGCAGATAACGAAACCGAGGAATGTTGGCTGCGATCTGCCGCGTCTTGCCGCGTTTCCCGACTTTAATTAATTTTCCCGTATCGGGCTTCAAAGTGCTCCTAATATTGATCTCGTGGGTTGATCTTGCACGTTGGTTCGAGTTATTCCGCGGAATTCCTCAATTCTCCTCGAACTTTGCAATGTTTAGTTCCAGGGTAAAGAGAGTCGGAGGAAGTCTCGATATTTGTTCTGTAATTTTAGTGGAGGCTGGAGGAAGTCATTACATTTTTCACTTTTTAGTTTATACGATTTCTATTTGATATGATTACTTAACACTAGAAAATGACTGGTTTCTGATTTTTTCTTTTACAATCCGTGATACTGTAAAAACATTTTGGTCAGAAATTGTCAGAAAATTCAAGCGTATGTTAAAATGAAGATCGTAGAGAGTTTAAATAAATACAGTCTTGTCATTGTTATAAATTAGCCATATTTTGGTCCCGGTAATTCTATTGTTAATATAGAAAATACTGAAATATATTTTTAGCCTTCCTTTTTACACATTGTAAATGATTTGTCCGTATCAACTTCGCTCAATCTCCCCTATTCTTTGCATACCATGTGGGAAATTTGCGACTGGACTATTCGAGATTTTCAAAAATGCGGCGAGTCGAAGCGGAGGGCGGAGAAATCGGCGGAGGATTCTTCGCGCACCTACTTCCAGGGGAGGTACGGAGTTAATGGGGCGGAGCGGGGGCGGTAAATAATCCTGGGCGTCTGATGAGTTTAAAAAAAGCGGCGTCGGAGCTCTCGTTGGCCGTGGGACGGGCCACGGGGGATTTCCTTCCGGTATCCGTCGGCGATCGTTAATTCGGTACCGTGGGCCATCTTCTCCCGTTCGAGTTATCGGGAAGGGATGGAAACGCCTCGCTAGCGACAGTGTCGGCGAGCAAACCCGGTCTGCTCGGCTTCGAGGAAGAGGAGAGATGCGAGGAAAGCCATTTCGCCGACCGGAAGCCGGACGCCCTCCGGGGTCTCCGTTTCTATCGACGAGCGACGACGTGCCACGTCAGCTAGGACCCGTCCACCCTTCTCTGGTTTTTCGTCAGACCGGGCGACTGTTCCGATATTTATTTTTACTGCCGGTCCTGTCAACGCTACCTCGACATATACAGGGGTGTCCTAGGTCGACGAAAGACTTGGACGATTGCCAGATGAATCCCGTACGAATAGATCCGCAACGGCCCGTCTTCCGCCGACCGATATTTCAGTCGCGGATCCCACCCCCGCAGACACCTACCAATAATATTGTCGCGATCGTGACACGGCCGCCGGATTTACCGAGAAATCGGCGATCTTTTTCGACCGGGACAGGATCCTTTTTGCGACGTTTCTCGCTGGAATTTTTATGGGAAGCTATGGATCGTGTCGGCGAGCTGGAAAACAGAGTTCCGAGTCGTTTCTTCGATGGCGACGACGTGCCATGTTCTTCGATTTGATGTACAGCACTGTTTTTGTCGTACGACCATCGTTTTCTGTTTTTCTTTTGCGGACACGGCCGATTGGACCGAGAAATTTGGATCTGTTCAACCGAGAGGTTTATAACAAGAATCAGAATAATTCATTTGTGCACGTATACGGGACGATTTTTTGTCTACATAGTTTTTTTTAGATAGTTTGTCGAGACAGTTCTTTTTTTTGGCGACATGGATGCAAAATAAAAATCTCTTGCATCGATTGCAGGAGATTGTATTCAGCCAATTCATTCTTTCTCTTATAATTCTAACTGAGCGAAACTAGTGTATTAAAACTGCTTAATCATTTCAACCCTTTTACCGTTTTAGATTGCTCCTTCTAATTTTTATAAAATCCACAGTCTAATAAGTGAGTAAGAAATAAGAAAGGCATCGTTATAAATACAATAAAATAAAGAAATATGTAAGAATAGGAGAAGTCGAGGAAAAGAAAGTTGTAATCATCTTCCACATTTGAATTGATCATTTCTCAGTTTAAATTGCAAGACGCGCGTTCAATTATCCAGCAACAGGAACAAACGTTGGTCGAATGGTGAAAGTATTTTCCCAATTCGTTCATCCGTCGAAGATCGAAGTTATGAATTCCTACTGCCTCCTCCATATTAATAGCCGCAGTTATCGAAGGGGCAATAGGGGAGCACGATCACGGGTCTCGACAGTCGCTACAGCCTCCAGGTGGTAATACCTTTCAGATGTGCGGGGTCCTCGATTTCACGGGTTGCTTCCGCCGGCAAAGGTGCCGCCACTCGGTCATCGAAACACAGCTGTGCTTCCAATTAATTGAAAAAGCATACACATCCGTCGCGGGTGCGAGCCATTGGAGCAATTAATTACCGCGCACGGGCAGCCGTTCGCCAGAAGTATTCGCGGCGGCAGTACGTTCGGGGGGACCGTGTCCGACCAAAGTGCAATCACGCGACAGGATAATTATAATTGGAACTAGAACGGAGAACTGGTCGGACGAGCACGGGTACACCTGAAATTACAGTTTCCAGGATCGGTTGGGATGCAGATTACGGGTCGATGATGCATTTCTATATAAAGAAAAGCCGATATACGAGCAACAAGCATAATCGTATTTGAAATGGGCGTATCCGGGGAACGCGGAGCGGCGGGTTCGTCGCGTCGGTTCCCTGTTCTTAAGCCGGCGGTCGCACCGTTTACCGCAAAATTATAGTCCGGGGGGCAACATGGGCGCCGCGGGTTGATCCGACACGTTGATTAAAAATCGTGAACACGGGAACGCTGCTCTCGCCAGGGTTCGAGGCATTAAAAATCACTCGGGACCTTGCTAGATCGCCTAAGGCTCAGGAAACGCGATCTAGGAACGAGTAAAACGCATTCCGAACGGTAAAAAGCGGCTTGCTAATTCTCTGAACATGTACCACACAGTTCAACACCGAAGGTTGCCAATTACATCGGCATTTGCAATTCACCCCTTGAAGTACGAAGATGTCTGTAAGACGTCGTGTGCGTCTCACACGTCAACCTACCATCTGTACAGCTAGATGGTAATATATGTAAATACTAACTTTCGTGAAACAACGTGGTAAGGCTATGTGCAGAAAGTATTAGTCATTTAGCTGAGCAAATGATGTTTCACAAGATGCAATAATCCTTCACCCTCGTTTAAAATCGAGCTCGCTCAGTTTAAAAATAGAAGTGCCTATCTCTCCATCGTATCGATCGCCACGCGTCGCTTCGACGAGGAGAAAATGAAGTCGCGAAGTGAACGAACGAAGAGACATTTGGATTTACCGTTCCGAGTACATCGCGGAAGATCCTCGATCGAGGCGGATCGTTTCCGAGGCGACGCGTGTGTCCGAACTTCCGTCGCGGATCCTTTGTCCGTGTCTTCTTCTGTGGTTTGGGATTCGGCCGAAGGGAAAGGGCCCTTTCCCAGGAGCGTCCGGCACGCGCAAACGTTTAACGAATCGATAAACCGGGAGTGATGTATCGAGTGGCGTTCGGTGTTGCATACGAAATCGTCGGGAGAGACAAGGGGGAAGCGTGTATCGGTAAAAATTTCGTTCCCAGGCTGGTGGTAGGCGGGAGGAGGGGCCGCGGTGGGTGTAGAGGGTGGTATTTGCGCGGGCTAAATAACCGAAATAAAGAACAAACAGCGAGGGCGGTAGGTGAAAGGGAGAAAAGAGGGTGCCGGCGAAGGAGAAAGAAAAATAGAAAGGGACGAATGGTGGAGCGAGAGGAGCGGAGCGGAACGGAGAAGGGTCGAGGAGAGAGAAAGGGAGATTTCGGAGGAAGAGGAGAGCATAGGGCGACACAGAGGGAGGGTTTGGGGGGATGGGAGGAAATGGCGCGCGTTACGGAGAAATGGCGCGGAAACTGGGGATAGTGACGGGCAATGGGCGCCCGCCGACTCCTCTAACCGAACGAAAACTCGTAGCATACACCGAGGAGAGAGAGACCGTGGGAGGACAACCACTCCCCGGCTTTGCCGTGGCCTCTGCCAACGTACCGTGGAACGAGGACAAAAGAGAAAACGAACTAGAATACCTTACAAACGAGAATCGCGGAAGGGATAGATAGCCGGACGACGTGTACACCGAGACCCGAGAGAGGAGAGCAAAATGAAGGAGAAAGATCATCGCCGTCCGTTCCCTTTCCTGTCTCTCGCCGCCGCGCCGAGCCGCGCCGAGCCGCGTCGGGCCCACCCAAGCCACCCTTTCTTCTGGCCCCCTCTATGCCCCTCAACATTCTCTTTTTCTGTCGTGAATTGCGCGTAAAGATTGCTCGTACGATTGAACGGACTGAGTCAGGACCGTGGTCCGAGTCGCCACGGCCCTTGGAATCCCTGCAACCGAGCCCCGGTAAAGACCTCCTGCTCTTAATGGACTGCAAATAACGATCTCGAGTATTTCTGGACCGCGATCTGACCTTGAATCTAATACAGTCACTGCTCGTTAGGGGATGGGCCACGGAGCTGGTCTCTCGGCTCTACCCAGATCGCTGGCTGGAGGAATGCGGGCATGATTAGTCAGCCAGCACTCCAGTCTTTGTTATCGTCCGACCAACAAGATTGAATAGGGGAACTAAACAGTGGCAACTGGGTTTCATTGTACTTTTCTTTTTGAGTTCCGTGCAAGGTCCCATTGGAAACATCGTAGTTCTGCTCTACGTCCAGGTGTCTCAAATATTTTTACTTTTAACTGCGAGAGGATTATCCCAAAGAAATTATTTTAACC
>CM052158.1:7548546-7581679 GCA_028455555.1 Augochlorella aurata | reverse complement strand
TTTCGTTTCCGCAGACTGAACAAACAAAATTGATTTCCTGTCTTGCACAATTTAAGAAATTGCACTGTTTTCATCTACGGAGGCAATTGCAGCTGTTCGTTCGATTTTTCCGTAACAAAGTTCACGACATCGAGCTCTAGCCTGTGATCAGGAAAAGAATGAGCACTGGACAAGTTTTTTCGGGGCGGTAATTTTATAGAACGGAAAAATGACGCTGCGGATAATTTTAGAGATAACCAGCGCTCGGGAATAGCTGCTCTAGAAGCTCTCGATGGCTGGTAACCGTGTCGGCATCTAGCGGTACACGACGAAACCTTTCGGAGGTTAATTCGATCCAGCTCGAAAAACGGATTGCCAGCATCTGGATGAGCAATGGAAATCGGCGCCGAATCCAAATTATTTCCGAGGCCTGGCAATTATGCTTGATACTGGCTGATTTACGGGACACCGTGAACGCTTTTCGTGCCGATCCGCCAGCCGGAAATCATTCCCGTTGCGTCTCGCGTTCCCCATTCATTTCGCGCGGGGCAATTTATAAAATATAAATTGATCAATATTCTGCGGATCGTGTTTTAATGCTACGGCCTGCAATGTAAAGCCGACACGGTAACAAATTTTAAGAAAAAGATAGCCGGTCGCTGCTATTAATCGCACACCAACGCACTAGTCGTTTCCCTGGTGCTGTTCGCTGAATAATTATTGACTTCTCTTTACGCTATAAAAGCATATTTGCGATCCCGTTCTTGAAATAACTTATGAAATAGCTATCCTAAATTGTTTGAATTTTTTAAAATAATTGTTGTTGCAGTTTGTCCCTTAAATAGTTAGCTGTTGCAACTTCTTTATAAAGAACATACCTATAAAGAAACTTCTTTATAAAGAACATAAAAATCATTATTTATATTTCTTTATTTGTCAGTTTTATTTCGTCTTTGCCTCCAAATATTCAAAACATGTTAAACTTCACGAATATATTTTTTTGTTTTCACTAAAATTGGAATTTATACAACAAATACTATTTTAGATAAAATAAATAAAAATAAACGTGTGCATCAAGAGGAGAAATTGTTTCTGTAAAGAAAGAAACTGTAAATCTCTTTTGTCATTGAAATATATTTGCATATCGAAGAAAGCGAAGCCGATTAGACTTATCATCGCTAACGAGACTGCTCTTGTCGTTAGCGTTTACTGAAAACCGTGCAGAAAATTTGCAGAACCGATTGGACACCCAGTAGAAGGAGCGCATGGAGCAGTGCAGTATTTCGCAGGTTGTCGGACGAGCGATATTTCACGGGTTCGATTTTCGCGGGGAACGGTGGTCGCGCGAAAGGAGGCGCGTAATTAGCGTCCACGGTAGCGGGCAGCCGCCATTTTCGATGCCCGTCACGTAGCTTATTAGCAGGATATTTACGATCTGAATTTTTATTGCCGTTAAGGGCGATGACTCAAAATGATTATTATATCGGGGGAATGGCGGATACGTGGTGCGTGTATTATAGTCACGGGGCTGCATGGCTAGTCTGGAAACCGGAGAGGCGTGTAGACGCGGGGAGAGGTGCCTCGGTAACGAGGCGCCACGAATGGCGATAGATTGAATTAAGATTGCGCGACAGCCTCTTGCAAGATCAGCCAATTATGAATTAATTACCCGGCCGTAGTAGCTCTATGGTTTTTAATATCCGATTATGTCTTAACAGCGCGTCGGCGAAACTTTTCACGCAGTCGCGGCCTCCTCTGGCTCGGCTCGTTCACGGTCTACGGGCTTCGTTATACAACAAATTAATTTAAGAGGATTTTACATTTTCCCTCTCTCCTCTGCACCCGCTGGCCAAGCTCTCCGAGCAATTTTCACCTTTGCTGCAATTACCGTGACATTCCGTAATTGGATGAGTGACGAGCCCCCCTTTTTCGAGGCTGTCTCGCGCCGGAATTAACCGTCGCGAGTCGCTGGAAAGTGAAACTCGTCGAAGACTCGCCTCACCGACTTATTTCTCATAAGGCGACCATGCACGCGAGCATTATTCCGTTTAACGATAACTCCCATCGAGCGAATAAATTCGTTTGGCAACGACTCTAGGCTCTGCACTGTCTTTTACGCTGTCGCCGTTGCGCCGTCTACCGCCCCTTTCTCGCTATCATCCGCGTACGTGTCCTACGCAGAAACGTCTGGCGCGATACTCTTGAAAGGTTTTCCTGGTGCTCGAGATTACACGGGGAAAGTAACAAGCTGTTCCCGAGGCTGTAATTACTTGTTAGCTTGAGACAATGGCCTTCGGAAAATTTATCCGCGCCGCTCTGCGGCTGACGTGCGCGCAATTCGGTTGCAAAACGTGTTTCGCAATCTTCTTTCTAATCTGTCCACGCATTTCTAGAGGCAGAGAGAAAAGTAACGAGACTCGTCCGATCTTGTTACCTCTCTGCAGATCTCTGCCTTTTGGATACTCGAATATAATAAAATTTGAAGTTCTAGCATAGCATATAACTTGACGGAAGCCTTCACTGGGTGAAATTTACCATGGATGTAACCATAAAGATTCCAAGATAAATTCTAAATTTCTTTTGCATTTTAAAATACTGTATTTTAATATGAAAATATTACAGTTATAAAGATATTTTTGTATTTTCATTACGGATATTTTTAACCGCATAGGATTTATATTCCATGGGATCAATAATTTATACCACCAATGCGACTGAAAATTACGAAACCAAGAGCAGCCAACATTGATTTCGATTAAAAAATAATAATGAAGTCGCGAACGAACAAAAGAACAGTTGGGCTACCTACCCTCGTACATCTGACGGATTAATCCCGAGGAAACGGTTCGCAGACCGGTAATTACTTCTCGGAAGAACTCGTGGCTATTACCAAATGCAGAGTTACGGTCTCGCGGAGGGCAAGTAGTTGCCGGACAGGGAGCATAATGTTACACCTACGTCGGTTTACAGGATCTTGTAACACCCACGTGAACAGTACGTTATTCCAGAAGCATGCAGGCCATTAAGCGGCGTCTATGCGTGTGCCAGGTCTTGTTGCGGCTGATCTAGAGCGGCCATTTTCCAGCGGGCCATCTTATTGCGCGAGGGGGCCCAGCCCGAGTAATTATAAGGCAGCGACTATAATTGGCAGGTATTCTCTTCCCGACGCCCGTTCCTGCAATTGCAGTTGCTGGCATGCCGCGAGACCGAGAACACCACATCCTAGCGTCCAGCTGGTGAAACATGCATGGGAGCGCGATGAACTGGAAAACGTTTCAGGGCCTTTTAAACGCGTCTCTGCTGAATTGCGTGCACCAAAGTGCATACAATGCAGCTATCCACCGCACACTCGGATTCCTGAGCAATCGCATGCATCGGATCCTTCGATCGGAAATAATCGACTGCAGCTTTATCCTCTTGCAGCCATCGCCTGCGAGCGATCAGCGAGGAGATCCACCGGACGATTCTGTGTTCTTTCGAACAGTGTTCATCGAATGCGGTGGTGAATTTAAGAATTCGCAAACAAAATTAATTTAAGCAAGAGGTTCGAGGAACCTAGACAGAAAACTTTGTTAGGTATGCAAAACCTCACTTTAATTAACACCGTGCCTTTAATTACTTTGATATCTCTTTAATTATACATATTATAAACACGCTTCCATTGGAAATGATTGTATAAATTACATTACCGGACAACTACTATAATTAAAAGTGTACAAAATTTAAGTACATTGTATGGTTTCTCTCTTTTATGAGGCGATGCGTATCAGCCAATTTAGCTTCTTGCTAGATTTAGTGTTAATTTAGATTCGACAAAGCTGGAAGGGAAACTCGATTATAAAATATAAAGATAATATTCTGATTTTATAATTATAAATCTAATAATTATTCCATATCAATGAAAATGTATACCACGGAACAAAATGGAAGATGTGGTCTTTTTCACAAATTAAATCGTTCGAAGTGTTTCGCGAACCTTACAACTAAAAATTAATGACCAGAGGAAATCAGAAATAGAGGTTTGGCAACCTCGGAGCAGATTCGAGGGAGTGGAGGCGGAAAATGTGACGAAACGGCAGAGGTCACGATTAGGGGATGCGGAAGAGTCGTAAATCAGTCTCGCAGCCTTTCTCGGGTTCCGCTCCAAGGTCTCGGCTAAAAAAGCATCGTCTCGCAAGGTAGATCGAGAGACAGAGTTAACTTAAAGGGTCAGCCAGTCATTGTTCGTAAGCAGGAAGGTCAAAGGATCGAACAAAAGGGCTGCGCTCTGCCCACGTAACGGCAATCCCGGGGCTGCATTGTTGTCACCGCTGCTAACCGTCCGAGGATCCGCAGACCCGCGTCACTTTTTTACAGCAATTTAGGCGGGCCGACATTGACTTCCCTGCGCCCCACCGTTTTACGATAGGATTCCATCCAAGGCCGAAAAAAAGTGCTAAATGGACAAGGTCGGCGGTGACCGGATCTCTCGGCACGAGATTCCATAACGAAAAACAGGGAACGCTTTGACACGTTCCCGGCGTGCGGAACGGTGCCAGGTTGTCAGCGTGTTTCGACTTTTTGATGAGCGAACCCTTGCTGGTGGTCCAACAGTGGCTGTCGATTAATTGCGAACCGAAAAGAAATTATTCGGAAGGATTTAATCTCGTTACGAGTAGAAAAAGCTCGGAGAAAATGCGTACGGTGATTTGTGACTTACATTTGTGATTAAAGGAATGCAATACTACATTCTTTATCACGTTGTAAAGTTCACACATTGAATATGAATTTTGTAACGTGCAAATTTTACGACAACATAAACTCGATCGGAGGCTCTAAACAAGTTTTAAGGTCGTGACTTGAGCAACGATGTGTTCCGGCGGCCATTTTTCCTCAACAACCTACCATTATCCCGTTATTATAGGTAAAGGTTGTTCTGGGACCATGTATTTACAGACGCGATTGCCGAACATCCCGAAAGGGAACGCTTTCACACGCGAGAATTTGGACGAATCGGAGAACGAACTCCGTTATTTTAGATCACCTTAGGTGTCTACCCTTGGCAGACAATGAACGAAGAATTAAAACTGATGCTCACATTGTCCACATTACTGTTTAGAAATCGTATCCAAGGATCTTGAACAAATTGTGCTGCAGCTATTTTCGACAGTTTCACGGAATATAAAGGAAATCGGCTGTCGCTTCAATCCGCTATAAATCGTCGAGGCAGACGCGGTTTTGTCGATCCACGCTCGGATCAGACAGGGTCGAGCCGGACTAGACAAGGGAGGGTGATTTTCGCAGAAGTTCGTGGCTCACGTGCAGTTTCCCCGACGCGGCTCTAAATTCCGCGGTGAGCCTTTAACTTTCGCTACACCCGTTACATGTACCTACACACCGATGAACCTGTATAGAAGGACGGTCATGGTAGGATGCCACGAGATGTATAGGCAATCTTGCAAATGAGAATCGTGAGTAACGGCGGACATTAGCGCCCCCCGCGCCACCTCGCCGTCTCTCGGCCAGCTTCGAGAACGTACGTACACGTGGGTAAAAAGAGTATACGCGTTTTAGGTGCACGTATAAAGAGAACTTCTCGATAACGGGCCGCCGTTGATATTTTTTATACCGTCGCCCTCGATGGAGAGAGAGTGGTTTGCATATAAGAAGGGACGTTCTACATCTCGCAGCCTCGGCCGAACCAGCGCCGAGACTAATATGTCTGCCCTTGTTATCGCGAGACCGGGCTCTTGTATTGTGCCGTTCCAGGACAAAAGGACACGGCCGGACGAGCCGCGTTTTACCGAGCCACCTTGTCCTTTCTCTTTTCGGACCGGCGACAGTGATTTAACATTTATCCTGTATTAGGAAAATCGCCTTTTTTATCGGCCGAGGATCGGGCTGATGTATTCCGATCGCCTCGAGCCCCTGCCCACCTCGGACTGATAAAGATAGTACAGTCCACTTGGAAAACTTGTTATTTTCTACCGTGTCCTTTATCTTAATCTTTCATTTATTATATTATCTGTACTATAATATCTATTATATATTTGTTAAATACAGTGACATGCGTAATTATCGACTCAAAGTAACTTTTAGGTTTTTCCTGATATCTGAATCAAAACTTAGCAAAACATTATACTTGTATGTTTCTATTTTATATTATTCCTACTATAGAAATATACAAATATAGTGATTTATTAAGTTCTGGTTGAAATGTCGCTAAAAATATAGAAGTTATTCTGAATGCAATTCTAATTGAGTATAATCGACTATAATTATTCACACAACTGTATACTACACTATTTCTCACGTTTTCTTCTTACTTTTTATTTGTATTTTTATTGTACTCGTATGACGGTTACACAAAATCTCCTTTCACCGCTCTCTTTCTTCGTACAAAAATTTCTACAATTGGCAATTTTTTGCACGAAGAGAAGAACGTTTAATGCCCCAGATGACTAAGACCTTCGGAAACCTATTTTTGGACTTCAGATTGTTTAAGAATTTACGGATGGCTCATAAAAATGATTTACAAAAGGATCGCAATGAAGAGGACTGAAACTCCAGAGCTGTAATTTGTGCAGAAGATGCGAATCGGTTCACAACAAATTTAATCAACTTTTTCCAGCAACGTTGAAGGATTGAAATTTCAGAAAAGTGGTCGCCGAAACCAATTAGATGCTATCGCGCGAGGCAAAATGGATTAAATATCCAGTTTGAAAAGTTTTTTTATCGGCCGGGGACATTAAAGGACGGAAAAAACTTACAGACATCCGTCCAGGCAACAATTACGTCGACGTATACGTGGTTTATTGCCGCTAAAAGCTATTTTGTAGCTAGTTCTTTTCTGATACGCTCTTGTACTACCTTTTTTCGGTTGTAAGGTGTTCCCAGACGATAAAATAGTTCAGCGTTATTATGCTTAACGACGTTAACATCGCGTGGGACACCACAACACCGGCGGCGATAACAATTATTATTTCAACGGCGCGATAACGTAGGAATGCGAGCCGGTTATCGCAATCCGCGCTATTAATGAATTTCTAGTGTGTATAAATCATATGCGGAACCGGCTAATCTGTCTACCGATAGCTCGAATAATGTGTCTGTGTTCCTGTTGGCGCTTCGACGTTGGAAACTTTGCCTGCAAAACCTCGGTGCAATGATCGATGGGAAAAGAGTGCGCGATAAGTGTCTCGCTGAAATTGTGTCAGGCTGACTTCATCGTCTGAGATAGGCTGTACAGTTTGCCCTAAAAGCGTCACTTCGTTTCGCGAAACAGAGAAAGTTCATAATTTTGTCCTCTCTCAATGCATAACTTTTCCGTGGACTATACACACTAATAATTTCCACGTAAAAGATAAAAACTGGAACGTTCGAAACACGAAAATGATTTAACCTGCCATGTGTTATGCAACAACATGTTTCAAAAGGTTGATAGAACATTTCCGATTGCATCCCTAATTCTTATAAAATGGAATGACTATTACAGATAGAGGTAGGGTTCAACTAATTCTAAATTTAGAAATCACTCTACTGCAAGAGATATGTCGTAACAAAAACAGGAGTAAACGACTAGCAAAATTTCCACACATCGCGGAATTGCTTTCGCAACCAAGTGTACCGCAGTAATCTCGCGAACCACCCCCCTCAGATTCTCAACAAAGTCACAGTTCTGATGACACGGCTGCGCTATCAGTCATCCATTAATCACGCTTATCAATTGCCTTCTTCGAGACACGAAGCGTCCGCTTTTCTCGACGATCTCGCGAGCGAGTCGCTGCAATCAATGCCATTTACTGGAGCCCAAAGGAATTTTGTCAACGATTATCGTGAACAGTGGAACCGTTCGAGGTTCTTGGAGGGTTTGTGCATTATTTATGAATCACGCGGCTAAGTAGGATGGCCAGATTTTAGCCGTGGCAACGGTGCGGAGCGTTTATCGCTTCGTATAGGATAGCATAGGATAGGATAGGATAGGATAGGATAGGCGGTTTCCACGGTGGCACGCGGCTAGTGGCGCAACTTGCTTCTCAGCCAGGGATCCCCGAGAGTTACCCGAAGGTTAAAACACCATATCGCACCCCGTACACACACCGTGAGCCCCGGCTACGGGGGCGAACAGGGCCGCGAGCGACGTCTACAACCAATACAGACGTGCTCGCCATACTTTGCCACGGGCTGCATTGCCCATTGGTTGCTGCAGCTATGGCCTATTTCGCCTCGAGAGTACGACCCATTCACCGTGAAAGGATCGTCCGTTTCGACCTACCCCGTACCTCCCGCCCCCCGGCATTCTTTTCCAGCTTCTACAACCGAAAAACTTCTGGATCGCTTGTAAGCGGCCCCCACCAATCCTTCGACGATTGTTTTCGAATCGCCTGCTGGCTCCGGTGGACCGACGTACATCCGTTAATTAGTCGAGACCTCTATCTTCCACATTAGGCCGTTTTAAGCTATGTATTCTTGTCTTTGGAATCTCTCGGGGGATGACCGTGGGGGTGTCGAGTGGGCCCGGCAGACTTGGGATTGCCTCGACGAATTTATTGGTCGTTAAGCCACGGCTACTATATTAACGAGTTTAATAGTTTGTCCAGGTTCGGTCCCGAAGCCCTCGAGGATGCTGTGATGCTGGAGACGTTTCAATCGGAGGGTGAGTTGATCTTCGGTATTTATTGAGACATCGAACTAGGGTTATTCGAGGGTCAAGCATCTCGAATTAGGCAGCCGTTCTTCGTCCAGTAAATCGTATATACACGCCTCGGGGTCATCGTTCTTAAGTAAAAATTTACCGTGAACATGCTACAGGTAACAAAATCGCAGCAGCCGCGTTAAAATAATTTTACGAACGCGTCCGTGATCGCGCGGGACACGTTTATGTAAATTAGGGGGTACGCCAGTTAATTGCGACGACGCGTAACGAGAAAAATAGCTATCATCGGAGAAAATCGACCGCCTAAAAGTAGAAACGATCGAAACGACGGCAGCGGCTTGATCCGGAAGGATCCCTCGAGCAGATGATCGAGCGGCGAGCATCTCCGAGCCGGTGATTACCGAAATTTTTCAATTAAACGCTAATTGCGGCGGGCAGGCCGGGAAGATCGTATCGCCTTCGAAAATTTGCATCGGCCATACGCGAAATTGTTCGTCATTAGCCCCCGAACGATTATATGCGGAAGCGAGATTGTTAATTAAGCAACGCCGAATTGTTGGTAGAACGATGTGAACAAATTAGATTCGACCGAATCGTTTTTAACGAGGATGGCTGAGATACTTTGAATCCGTTGCACGGATTCGTAGAATCGAGCTGCTATTTGGAACATTGTTGGACTCTCTGAGTGCAAGACCCTTGACTCCTCAATTTTTCCGGGAGCACCGTCGACCCGGTTCGGCAGGACCGCAAGCGTCGATCGGCACGGATCGATTCCGGGTGTAACGTATGACGCGGCTGTAACGAGGTGCGTACGCGTTACAACGGATGGCATTGTTTTCGCGGAGCCGGTGCATGCACACACGTACATCCGCGCGACTAGCCGCAGTTTATGCGAGACATTATTCCGGCATTACGTGCCCGCTAGTCACCCCCCGTTCACCCCCTCTTCAGCCCCTGTTCATCCCCTACGGTAACCGCCGCAAGCCCCCCACCTTTCGAAAATTCGATGTCCTACGAGTGGAAAAGCTACCAACCGCCGCAGGAACGCTTGTTTACCGGGCCACGGTAAAATGATTAATCACCGGTGGCCAGGGCTGCGCGCCGTTCTACCGGTTAATTAATCAGATACCCGCGAAATTAGCGGCGGGACGGTTCGATCAACCGCACGCTGCGATCGAACTCGCCGCGCCCGGAAACGCTGTTGTTACGCGCGCGAGAACACGGCTGGATTTATGGCCGTTCGTGTCTCTACGCTGGCTCGTTTCCATTCCGCGCAAACCTACGTGCTTTATTTATACATTTTATTTCACCGATCTCCGGATGATCATCGAAGATACACGCCCGATCGGTTGATTTATTCGCGAGCCTACGGGCGTCTCAATGAAATCGGCCGCGAAACAGATAACGCCCACGCGTATACGCGCGGATACACACCCTACCCTCGACTCTCCGCCGCTTTCCCCACGGTTTTTATATTTCGGATCTACGCGCGATATTTTTCCAACGCGACCGGGAAATATTTATTCCACGGATAAATAATCCGGCATCGTTTATCATACCGCCGATACCGCTGCGATCGCCGATACTGTCGCAGACCCAGCACGCGATTATGAAAAAAATTGTGGGACCCCGGCTTTCGATCTGATGAATTTATCGAGTAGAATTGTTCGAGGGAATTGTTTTAGTTTTGGACGGTTTCGGTGTAGATCGTAGGTGTTTACGAGTGCAATTTATTAGGCTGGAAAGAGTTATTCCGTGGCTTTGAAGTTAATCGTTCGAAACGCGTATTTTGCATACAGCTCTAGGAACGCGTACAAATGAATCTCGCGGGAAAAATGTGCTCGGTCGAGATTCGCCGTCAAGCACAGGCTCAAGAACTAATAACAGTCGGGCTTATCCATTCTCCCTCTGTCATTCACCGCGAAACGCTGCTACTAACGCGTGCTCGAGGCGAGTAACCCCACGGAATTTGAAGCTGCGGACTCGCGTCACGCGGACGAAGTGTCGTACACAGCTTAAGAACATTCTAGCACCGATTTTGGGAACTAATCGTAACTCGCCAACTCGAATCATGATCTCAAACTCTTCAACGCAACCGGGCTACTCCAGAAAGATGAAGAAGAAAATCGAATCGATCCGACCGTACGAAAATTCAAAGAGCCGTTAAAAAGAGTCAGTTCCCACGATGAAATTGGCGAGTCGTGAATGAAGATCTGAAACCTCTCGACACCTGCGCAAACCGTCGGAGAGGCTCGAACAAAATGAACCCAACAATTCAAGCGAAACGTGCCGGCGACGGGCTAAACAAAAATTCCGGGAGTGTTCCCACGACAAAATTCAGGAATCCCGATGAGGTTCGGTAAAGTGAGCCACGAGCATAACGGGCCGCGTTATCAGGCGCCGTGCAATTCCCTCATGAATCACAGAAACGGTGCACGGGGTAACGAAACCATTACATGGAACTCGTCCGAAGACGTCGGCCTCGCGGTCGATCAAAATTCAGCGCGGCGTCCGGCGGAACGCGCGAGCGATTTACTGTCCCCGGTCCACCCTGTGCAGGGGGGACAGTCGACTGGGACGAAGGAAAGAATTGCTGTCGGGACACCCGGTACAGGGAGGACGGTCGGTGTGTATAGTTTTAGGTGTAGTTTCGGAAAGGATGGATACGACGAGGAGGAGAGAGGTTGGAGTTGGCGCGATTCAAAGACCTCGGGGGTTGGGACGGAATGGGGGTTGCGAGGCGGCTGACGAAATCCAGGCTGGTGGGAGGGCGTCGTGCCGCGTCCTGGGAGCGAGCAGGAGGCTGGATGAAGGAAAGGATCAGGACGGAGCAGGCCGGAGCAGGACAGAGAAGGCCTGGCGGTGGAAAAGGGGAGGTTTGCGGGGGTGGGTCGGCGGTACCGGGAAGCTCCGCAAGGAGGGTGGGAAGATGGGGTCGGGGTGCGAGAGGTGGCGGCGGACGGCAGTAGCGACGGCAGTTGAGGCGCATGAGCACCACTTTTATTGATTCCGTAACTGCCGCCATGACTGCCGTGGCGCTTCGTAGGAGGTAGGGGCTGCCAGGGAATGGGTTGAGGGTGGTTCGTGCCCGGTAGCGGAAAGAGGAACGGGGCGAGGTTGCGGGGGCGACCGGGTGGACGGGGGTTGGAAGCGGAGGAAGCGGAGGAAAGAGGTGTGTGGGGGTTACGAGGGTGAGCCTGATGGGGTGGAAACTTTGCGGAGATAAAAAGGAACGAGGGTTGGTGTTGCCTCGCTCGGCATCGCTCGGCCGAGGGGGATGATAGAGGGAAAGAAGGGGTTAGACGGCAGGAATATCAACATATCTTATTGCGTACAAACATACAGCCGAAGTGGGAATAAACTTAAGATTCCTCGTGATACTCTTGTAAATACGGCCGGCGAGACAGTGTACGTGATGCATAGTTGATAAGCATGAAATATTCAAATCGTCGACGGGCCTCGTTCGGGCTGTGATGCCCGTGGCCTGCGTTCTGCGCGTTCACCGAATCCACGGGATCCTCTTCTCGCCAGGTGAAATTGATGTCGCGGCGATTTTTTCGTTTTTCGGTTTTGCTCTTCATCCTCCGAAATTCCTGACGGACGACGCGACGCGACACGACGCGACGGTCCGTAGCAGCGCGTATCGGAACCGGACGGACCGGGATCGCGTAGAGACCATGCATAGAGATGAAATTATTCGGAGGGTGGCCGAAGGATTGTCGCGTTCGACGGCCAATGGAACGGGGACTTGGCTCTCTCGGACGGACGTGGGTGTAGGCCGGCGATTAGAAGGGGTAGGCAGCGATGCGTGGAGATAATTAAGCCGGCTGATCTATGGCCGTTTCACGAGTTCGCTCGTTATCTCCTCGGCAGCTCGGTGTCCCCCTGGTATTTAGTTCAGTTTCGGATATACGCAGAATCCGCCGGCTAAAACCAATGGTGTACCGCGTCCCACTGCCTCCCCCTTTTACCCCCTTTTGCCCCCGTGCGCCCGGCCTCCCAGCAACCCCCGGAAAGTTCAGAGTCCAGAGGTCGGCGTTCAACGATCCACAGTTTTCCGTCTCCATCCCCGATCCCTTTTGCTGGCCCTCCATCCCTCTCCTGCGCCTCCTCACCTTCCACCGCCTCCCATCGCGCCTCTACCCGCACCCCTCCGCCCCCATTCTTCTGCTCTTACTCCTCCTCCGCCTCCTCCGCCGCCTCTGCCTCCTCTGCCTTCTCCTCCTGCACCTCCTGCTCCTCCTTCCTCTTCCCTCCTCCTCCTCCTCCACCCAGTCTCTACCCGCCTCGTCCTCCTACTCCCCCGCCTCCCTCTTTCGACTGCTTTATTGTCTGGAGCCGCTCCATCGAGGGTGCATCCCATTCCCGGCTTTAATTGAGACATAAATAAGGTTTGTTTGGCTTTGCCATTCGACCAGCTAGCTATCCCTGGGAATTGGGATTGAGGCTCTGCCAATACAACCCGTTCTGCATAATGGCGACGCTAAATTTTCTCTCTCTCTCTCTCTTTCTCTCCTTTTCTCTCTCCTTCTACGCAGGAGGAACATAGAAAAAAAGAACGAATATATATACTATATGTATATGTATATCGTGAGAATAAAAGGAAAAAGAGAAGCAGAGAAGGAAACGCTTTTTCCGGCGCGGCGGGACAGGTACCCGTCGATCTGCATTTATTGGACGGCTCGATTGGCTACGAATATCATAGGATCGAACTTCTATCCAGTTCCGGACCGTTTCTTCTATTCGCGCGCGAACTTTATCGCGTCGACCGACCTGCCTTCTACTATTAAAATTCAGAGGACTCGGCGCCGTGCGCGCGTCCTAATTGGTCGTTGACTATGCGTTTTTTGTCGTTCCCGCTGTAATTTTCTGTTTACCCACGCTCCGCGCTACGTACATCGGCGATTTAATATCCCTTTTTATCGAAATTCAAGCTGCGGGATCTTGAATTGAACGTGGCTATTCGTCGATTCTATTCTTTATCCACTGGTGTATCCAACAATGTTCGCGCTAGTTCTAACAGCTCTCCATAGAATTTCAATCGTCTCGCTTGGAAAGAATAGATACTGCGATTGTTTTTACGTAAACGACCCCCGATCTTTATACAAAATAAAAATTGTCTATATTAATTGTAAGAGGCGGGAGCCAGTTAAAAATTTGTTTCTTTCTTAAATAATCTTGACAAGTCGAGAATTGTGTATCGACATTTTCGAATTCCTTGAATCTTTCTACTGTTCTACGTTTCCCTTACCAATTGTCGTCATAAACGCGTACAATTCGCGGCACAGTAATGACAATAGTGGCAAGCATTTCGAAATCGCGAAGGATAAAGGGAAGTAGCAGGTATCGAGTGGAAGGAAGCCAATAAAACGTGAGCACTGTAAAGAGCGAAATTCAGCGAGTTTGCGATGCTATAAAACGCGGCTCTAAAAATCGGGCTGTCTGGAATTTACGCGAACGAATCCCAGTAAAGAGCACTCTGATCCCTCTATACTACACCGTTCGGGAAATAGAAACTGTGACTGATGTTTCTCGACGATGTCTGCGCGGAATTCCCAACGTACTTTTATTTACTTAAATTTCATCGCGACGCTAGTTTCGTTTACAACTGAAGAGCACCCTAAGGAGCAACTTTTAATCCGCTTTCGGCGGCGATAAATCAAGCCTCGGGAGTTATAGTTGGCGCAGTCTACTCATAATTACGAGGAGCACTCGCTGAGGCAGCCAGGGGTTCCGGAGTCCCATCCCGGGGCGCAACCCCCATAATTCGCGAACTCTTTCTCCCACGGGGTAATTATATCCGCGCCGGCAGCTCGATGGGATCTGCGTGGCAAGAAGAAAGAGCCCCCGCTGCTTCCCATGATCTTCGTCATAGCTTCCACTGAGATATCGATGCGACGCGGAAGAATTATCACCGTGAACGCGACGCGAAGATGGAAAAAGTCACGAGACAGAGGCCGGCCTCTCCGCGCTCTGCCTCTCGGCTTGTCCTCTCCGCTCGGCCTTCGGCTGGTAGGCGTACCGAGGCGCGTAGGCGAGGAGAAAACGTCGCTTCGTGGAGAGAGGAGCGAAGAGGGTGGTCGGCTAGGGGGGCCGGAGGACACGCCGAGGAAACTAATGTGCCGGTACAGTAGAATCTCGTGCTAGTAAGATCGTAATTTTCGTTAGCCAGGTATCCGACGAGACTTACGAGCCACCTTTGTATGCTGGCGGCGGGCGGCTTTACGGGATACAAGTTAATCCCACGTGTTGGCATATATACGAACACCCTCCGACCAAACGACGCGGTCCTCTCGTTGTCCACCGGCTCCTCTTCTGCCTCGCTGCGGAGCACTTGCCCCGCATCCGTGATCCTCGACTCTCCACTCTCGAATCTCTCCTCTTGTCGCGACGATACTCTTCTCGACGCTCTACCTGCTCGCAGCCTCGTTCCGCGACGTTCTTTTCTGCACGCTCGCGATCTCCGGCTGATTAAGTCCGGATCTCGCCGGAATTTTCAACAGAACTGAAGGTTTTCCTCTCTACACTGCCGCGACCGTCTCATTCGCTGCGAAATGTTCCTCGACGACGGCTGAGAGCCCTTTTTTCAATCTCAATGTAAGCCTCTTTCTAAATCAGAAGCTTCTAGATTTATTTATTTGAAACTCGTCGCCATTGTTTTATCCATCAGACGTTCTATAAAAGTCCGTGAGAGATTGATCGTATTAAGATTTTAACTGCCAAATCACCCATATTTGATACAATCTATGTGTTCCTAATTTTATTAAGATCCGCAGAACTTAAGGAAATTGAAAAAGTAATCGACAGGCTACAGATTGTGCAATGAAGAATTGTTAAGAACATTTTTATATCACGTAGAAATTATTAAATTTATTAAAAGAGAAAAAGTATTTTCAACTTAGACAATTTTAATTTGATTCAACGAAATACTCCGATTTTGTAAAATGTTTGAGGTACTATCGTGACAGCCAAAGTGTTTATCGCGTTCTAAAAGATCAAGAATGTTCTACGTGTCCTGTGTCCTGAATGTTCTACTATTCAAAGAATGTTCTATCAATGTCGCAAAAGTGTTCTTTATACAGCCCCGTAATGCGCACTAAACCGTAATCGATGCAAAGTCCTTCTTCTGAACCGCTCAAGAAAGCAGGGGACGAACGTCGGTGGTATAACAAATCCGAGTCTCTAAATTCCATAAAAGCCGCCGGGCATAAATATGTCGGAGGTATTTCGATCCGCACTCCATTTTTCCCCGCAGAATTTTTCATGGGGGATGGTCCGTGGATCGCGATCGCGTTACGTTTGCCAGCCCGGCTTCTTTGTCCGCATGTTTATTTTTGCACGGACCCGTGACGCGTTATTTATCGACGGTTCCCCGTATCCCCGTCGCAGCCACCCCCATCGGCCGGACCCTCCTACGCGTTGCTTTTTGTTTCCGCGTTTTAACGTGTTCATTCGGATCCGTGATCCCTCTATGTTTCTTCCATTACCGAGGGACCGAGCGTAACGGAGAAAAATCGCGAGAAGGAAGGGAGGGAGAGAGGACTCGGCGCGGACGAAACGAACAGCGGGAAAACCGAGGGAAAAGAGGGCGAAGAAAAACGGGGAAAAAGAGTCGTCGGAACGAGCGTTGCTGGGGCAGCGCGACGCGCACCATACGTCAGCCCCGGTTTAATCTCACCTCTCATTTATGCTACTGCGAAACGAGCGTACCGGCGACCGTGGAACCCCATCAAAGCGGACTGGCCCGGCCGGTGGCGATTCCGCTGACGTATCTCGGCTGTCCGTTTCTCTTTTGTCTGCTCGCTTCGCGCAAATGTAAATGTCATTGGCGCCATTGCGCCGCCCTAGTGTCCGCGGACGCCGCGCCGATTAAATTGCTTTACTGTGCCCGCCGAAATTGACGCGCCACCGACGACCCCCCTTCTTCGTCCCTCCGACACCGTTTCCTCATTTTTCCGCGACCCTTTCCTCCCGATCTCGTTTCCTGTGGGCACTCGAAGATTACCGCGTTGGCCGCCGGCACGCTCAAAAAATGAGCTACAACGCCGGCTATTTGTTTAATGAAACTGGCAAGTTGAGGTTCATTTTTGCTACCTATGCCGAAATATACGCCATTGTGGATACCGTAACGTCGCGTTAGGTGTACAAAAGTATAATTGCGTGTTTTATAAAGCGTTAGAGACGATACTTGGGTCGCCGCGAAAATTAAGTAAAACACCAGCCATTCAAATAACAGCGGGTCTTTATGCACGAAGTAATTCCCGCCGTCTATCTCAAAATAGAGACCATAACCGCGTGAGTCAAGTTATTGAAATGTCTAGGTATAGAAACGCAAGTCCTGCGAACAATAGCGGATTGTAACCACGTGTTTTATGAAGCAGTCGAACAGAAGCCCAGACAGGAGGCGCAGCTCTCGTTATAATTGCGTTCATTAGAAGGCTAACGAGTGTCCCGCGAGGTCTCATCGGACGCTCATGAATATTATCTGGCAGGCATTAGGCCCCCGAAGGTCTCATCAGTATCTCGTTCACACTCCGCGACCGCGATGCTATTAACGCCGGCAGTCTTATCCGTGCGGGAGTTTTTTTTCCATCGGAGGAGGCTTCATGGTTGTCGCAGCCGGGTAACATCGTCTCCCGTGTTCCGCGGTCGATCGATAGTTATAGTCATCCCCAGTAGCGGTTCGATTATCCATAAACCAGGGCCCGGTTATCGAAGAAGACGCTCGTAGCCCTGCCGGATAAAACTATTTGAAAACTGTGCTCGATAAATATGGGAATACCCTCGTCGCATGAACCAGCTCCGACAGTATGGTAATTAATAACGCCCGGTGAGGCGAGGCGAGGCGAGGCGGCGGCAGCGCGCAGGGTCCGCCATTAAGGGGATGAATTAAACCGGCCCGTAACGACTTTATCACATTTTCGAGATCGAGCGAATAAGGAAAAGCTATCCGGGAGGAAGATACACGCCGTTGGACGTGAGTTATTGACCGATATATGCGCCTCCAACCATGCACGGGATTCTAATCTCGCCTTCCCGCCTCCAACCACCCTGTCCCACCTTCTTCTCCGAACTCGAGCCAACCGTGCCCTCTCTCTCTATCTCTCTCGGTCTCTTTCTCTCTTCCTCTCTCTCTCTTTCTCTCTCTCTCTCTCTCTCTCTCTCTCTATCTCGATCTCTCTCTCCGTTCCTCCACGAACTCCTCGTCCCTCGCTGTACGCCCCCGCGGGGAGCATCTTCCGCTAATGAAACGCTGGTGAGCTACCGGCGCCTCGTGCCGGCAGCTTTTACCATAGAGCTTCCCTAGAATCACCCTCGCGACTCACTAATGCCAGGCCTCCGAATCCGGCGACGATACGACGTCGCCCGGGATCATATTCCGCTCCAGACTCCGAACCATGCTTTATCAGCCGACCCCACCGAAATCTTTAACGAGAAACGAATCGGCCCTCGTGAACCCCACACCCGCTAATCGCAGATGCTCATCCACTTTGCCGGCTTTCAATTACCCGGAGCCTCCTTTCGCCGCGGATTCAGTCTCGGACGATGCTTTTGTGTAATTGTTGTGTCGAGTTTCCCGTCTAGTCTTTGGGGAGAACATCTGCGGCAGAGTTTCTCCCTTGATTTGGATCTGTCTAATTTAGTTTAACGTCTTTTCTGCAAGAGTCGATGGATTGCTTCTTCTCTTCTTCGTCGAGTTTATAATTGTAAATTAACAGGTGATACAATTCGACAGAGAAGACATCTGTTTTTGTAATATAATCGGCGGTAAGATTGGCCATTGTTCGCGTGAACAGTTCCATTCCGAAATGTACAGCGTCAGCGGCGAAGAGCAGACAGATTTCTCGTTCGTTTTGCGGCATTGGAACGAACGGGAGAGCTGGAATAAAATACATCAAGTCTACGAGACGGCAAGGTTAGCGCGGCAACCTAAATGCCTCAGCCACCTAGATCTTCATTGCAAAGGGAAAACGAATCCCGCCAGTCTTCTCGGCTTACTAGTTGGTGACGTAGGTGGCATGCAATGGCCGCGGAAGGTAAATTACCCGATCGTAACTACGGATACGTCGCCTAATGCTAATTTAAGGTGCCATCCATTCGGCCACCTTAACGGTATCTACCGAGGATACGTGAGCGAGCTATTTTCACCGGCGAATTCGTGAGAATGTATTCGGGGAACGCCTCTAAACTCTCCTTTCTTCTAGATCAGATTATTCGACGGTGTAAATTGTCCCGATGCACGATGCACAATGCGATTCCAGCTCCTGGAAAGGATTCGCCAGGAGAGATTCGATGCAGAAAACGGAAAAAATTGATGGAGAAATAGCGATTTTTAAGCTCATAGAATTTCTTTGGCCATGATGCTCACTTAGGATTTATGTTATTTTTATTTCTAACGAAACAGGCCGTGTTAATCATTCTAGAAAGTATTTGCACATATTACATGATTTATTACAAATATTGTTTAACTCGCTTTTATAGATTATATATTAATTCCTCGACTTTATAATCATTCCTTTAAACAATTCCAGTATTTCTACTTCTCGTTTGCTATAATTTCTTATTTCTTCTCGATCTCTTTTTCATATATTTTAGTACAATAATTGTGAGCTTTACGAAAAAAATCTTTCTTCCTGGAGCAGACTTTCTAAAAACAAGAAAACTATTTACGATAGCGATTTACGATATTCGTGACAATTTAATGGACAAACTCAGTCACGGTACAAGGATGACCGGCTTAGTTCCAAAAAATGCCGGCGAACGGTAGTTGAAAATGGAGACAATTTGCTACAGATTATCGAGTGCGATCGTTACCAATTTTTCTGCTGCCGAACGAGGTAAATGAATTATAATGTAAGGACGGCTGAGCGTTGTCGGCCATTTAAGTATGCGATTCCCGGCAGCATGGGCGACGCTTGCATATCTAAGATGCTGGTGGCGGCGAAAACCGCGGGATAGAAAGGAGTCCGAGGGGGGTGCGGAGGGTTGGCGGGTAGCTCGGCGGTCTGGAAAAAGGGGGAAGAAGAAAAAGAAAGTAAGATGGAAGCGGATGTATGTCGGGCACGTAGCCGCGGGGATTGCCTCGATGTGCCATAGAGGCAATCATGCCGGCAATGCAGAGGCCCATCTTACCACGTTACCGCCCTGCATATACCTACCCCCGGCTATTCCGTATATATTTACTGTCTCCGTACTTCCACAAACCGTGGGCTCCCTTCTGCCGGTCTCCGCCGTGTATGTGCACGCGCGCGGGTGTTGGTCTGGCTCTTTCTCGTTTTCTCCTTCGCCGCTTCTCCTACCCCGTCACGTACCTCAAAAGAAATTCGCGAGAGACGCGGAAATCCGAACGTGAAAATACGGAACACCCGACCTGTCCTCGCATTCTAATACCGACCCGGCTTGGATTTAAGGCAAGACGCGTTCCGCACATTTTAATTGCTGTTCTCATCCCTGTAGTCTCCCTGGTACGCGGACTTGGTATGTCTTCGTGAAAATACGCTGCATTGCTTTCTTTACAAGCAACATTGCGTGATGCTTTCTTTTATGGATTCTTCTCGGAAATTAACCCTAAATTGTCGACTCACTTACGATCTGATTCTTTCGATGGTCAAGCTGGTTTAGGATACTGTGGTGAATTGTTAAAGAATTTCAGGAATAAGCATTATCTCCTATCGAAAATGTAATCCATTTTCTTTATAGTTGTACTGATAAGAGCATTTTCGATTGTAATAATTTCTTAAAAAACAATTAAAAGAAAGACAATTCATATTTATTGCATGTCTACTTTTACTCGAATACTTAAATATTTATGACAAAGGAAACAGAATTTTGTACCAACTTCAAAAAAAAACAGTGTAACATTCATATTTAATAGGTTATTAGTAGAAGTCTCTGTCATGAGTCAGACTCGACAAAGTACAGCAAGGGGTTAACATTGACTACTACATTTCATACTATCTCCAATTATTCTATACAAAGAAACCTCGTGAGAGGAGTCTCCTCTTTTATCAACCTTCATCTATCCCACACTAAACTGAATAATTTAAGAAATAAAGAGTATCGAGACGAAGACCGTGGACCTTCAGTCACAGGGTATTAGCAGTTTCCGTCAGTCAGCTAAGTTTCAATTTCCGCAGCGGCGTTGTCGCAATTAATGCGGCCCTGCAGCCTCGTTTCTAGTCCAAAACAGCGTCGTAAAAATTTTTCAGAGCCCGGGGACATTTTCCGGGAGTCGTTCCGTAAAGAAAACTGTACAGTAAGCAATGGTCGCAATTATGTCGCGCGCATCGAGCGGCAGTCGCGGAGACTAACGGCCGTTTCAGGGCCATCGAGTTGACTTCACCCGCCATTTCCCTCGATCCGAAACAACCGAACGGTAAACAAACCGTGAAGCTGTTCCACTATATTTTTCGGGCTCGGGAAATATTCGTAAATCGTAATTCATTAAAAGAACGTGGCTCGTGTGCGCGAGCATTCCGCTGGCAAGAATCGAGAGAGAGAGAGAGAGAGAGAGAGAGAGAGGAGAAAGGACGCGGAGGCTAGCGCATCAGCATTCAAAGTACTCGGCAGAAGGAGGGCGCCGCTCTTCAGGACAGAAGAGGAACAAAAACCCCCCGAGAGAGGAGGATGTTGCATTAATATTTATACGGGAAAAGAGGGGCTGCCGTGGAAGCTTCGTGGGGCGAAGGGGCGAAGGGGCGGCCGGGGAGGGACGAAATGAAATGCAAATGCCTTAACGAGCCACTGAGGGACTGCTGGAGCACATCCTAGTCTCGGTCACGAATGTACCTTCCTCTCATCAACGCTTACGTTATAACGCGTCGCGACTAATCCTCCTCCTCGTCCACGCGGACGTCAACTTAATTCCTTGTGTCCTCCGACGCTAGAGATATCCTCGAGCCACGAACCAAGCCGTTCTTCCAAGGCTGTTCTTCCGCGTCCTCTAATCTTTGTTCACCGATACTAGTGAGATTTTCAAGACCTGATTACCTGCTCTCTCTGCGCTTGTCTCTGCATCAAAAGACTCGACACCGTCTCATGATTACTTTCACTTTTTGTCATTGTAAAAATTCCTGATTGTGCGTATATATGAATAAATTAAACTAAGTTTATATTAAATTCCGGGAAATGACTGGTTCCTGAGGACATTTGAAGTAACGTGTTCCTTAGCGAAAATGCAATCCGCGGCTTTGCTTATTAGTTATTAACGAAAAACAATGACCAATGAGAGTCGAGCGAGGGAACTATCCTATAGGCCAGGAGGCGGACTTTACCTCCAAAGGGGCGGACTTAACGGTCAGAGGGCGTGGCCTAACCCCAACGGGGCGGGGCTTAACCCCCGATATTAAAATATTAATTACTTACTAAACAATAAAAGTGACTGTTGCTTCATAACAATGAAATGACTGAATACACAGAGAACCCCTCATTTCCCGGAGTTTGTTACAACCTGTATTTATCCACCATTTTTAGCATCATGTATACTTGTATTATGATATTGATTGTTTTTTTCAAAAGAGCCTTCAAAATTTCAACAATTTTAAGTCGAAATATGTGAAATAGATCGTTTTGACTTCCATAATTTAGTGCAACTTATAAGTGTACTCATTCGCATGTACAATACTTGAACAGCTCATTAAATATAAACCAGTTTGATACTGGCAGAATTACTCTGAAGCGTGATTTAAAACTTTTTGACAGCGTTAAGGGTGAAGCCAGAGTGTGAATCAAGCCAGTGGAGACACCAAAGACACCAAAGACACCATTCAGGAACCACCCCTAGCTACGTCGACCACGATAGTCTTTGATTTCCATGCGATAGATTCGTCACCGATCCGATTCACGCGGTCCATGATCCTAGCAGCGGCGCGTCAAATCTTTCGGAACGATCTGGCTGCTCGCGCGAAACAGTTTCTCAGCTAATTTGCCATTTCAAAATTTCACGTGCGTGCCGGCCGATCCCGTGCAACCTCATTAAACCGCTTCCGGTCTAGTGCCTCGCGTCGTAGGTTAATTAAGCCGTAGCCATCTCGTGGTTGCAGCTGCACCGGCTAACTTGTACGGATTTATGGCTCCGTTTCACGGCCGGCTCTCTCTCGTTCGGCTCGCGCATGCAAAACCACGTCGAGCAGTTCGTTCGCGGGTTTTGGCAACTCTTGGCCGGCTCGAGCTCGCAGGGCTTGGGGATCGTCGCCGGTGATAGGCGGACGTTTGTTATTTGCAATTCCACCCGTGGGATATCGCGACGGGGTGGAGGTGGGTGCTGGAAGGGTAGGAAGGTTTAGCACGGCTATTATACAGATCACGTGGCGATTGGATTCCTTGTCGGGTATCCCTGCCCAGTTCCCTCTGGCTGGTTCACCGTGGATCACTGCCTCTTTGGATGGGTGGCTGCCTCTTTGGCCGGGCTGGGAGGGCTGTAGTACCCTCACAAATCCAAGTCCAACTCCACGGCTTTCATTATAAATCCACCCCCACCTAGCATACGCCGCCCCTATGCCCGGAGAGAAAGAGAGCGAGAGAGAACGAGGAACAGAAGAAGAGAGAGACAGTGAGACAGCCCCTTGAAACCCTAACTTTCAACCCGCATTTTCCACGATCCATTATATCATTCGGCTCCCTTCGTCCCAGACCCCTAGCCACCGCCCCAGAAGGGCAAAGAAAACCTCGTGAATGTATTTTTCAATTTGGATCACCGCCAGCCTATAACCTATGCGTCGATCGCGGCAAATTCCGTTCCACGGACACGCCAAAAAGCGATCCCGGCGATCCTGATCGATCACCTTGGCCCACTGTTCGGCCACCGGCTCGAATGCACTCCGATCATCCAGTAAATCTAGCCGGGAACGCGCGAGAAATCGCCGCGTTACGTGGACTCAGCAGAATCGGGGCTTGCCTTCGGTGTTTGCCGACGCTATCTCAGAGATTTAGGCGACTCCGCGTGATTTCTGCTTGATATTTCCGCGACGGTGAATCTTCCGGCAGAGTGCGCGCTGCCGGACGCGAGGACCGCGTCCGGGGCGACGGAGATATTCGTTCGGCGCACCGGTCTTCGATCTGTCGCAGTTTCTCCGAGGCCCGAGTATCGTGAGAAACGAGCAGACCGGCTTTATCCCCGAAAGTTGCGAGGAATTTGATTCGTAAGAGCGACTCGTTTAATTCTGGCAACGCCGATACGTTAACGCTGACGACTCGGTCGTGTTTTTCGTCGCGAGGAGGGTGCGAGGGGGGTCCCGCGGATAGTCGAATATCATCTAATTCCTCGGCCCGGGGGAAGTACTCTAAGCGCTCTCTCGCAGATTGTTCGATGAATCAATGGAAGCCACGGTAACATTCACCGGGATTGGATTACTTTGCCGTAATACATATTCCTGGCTCGGTTCGAAGTCGGGCCAAGTCTACCGGGCGGAGGGAAAACTTCGCAACTGCGCGCTTTCCAATTTGGTCGGTTGCCAGATTGGAAAGGCGGCTGGTCTTCCCCGGTCGCCGTTGCCGCCGCGGATTTGCTCCCGGAATAAATGAGACTCCACGGCCGACGAAACGCCATTAATATCCACGCGAGCCAGGGGTTGGGGATGCGCGCGGGGGATGATTTAGACTTTTTATAAGGTGTCCTCGTAGCCATTCGTATAAACACGGCGAGAACTCCGAATGGCTCGCCGTCGGGTTCGACTTGGTAACTTCGGATTCGGATTCTGTAGGACGCGCCGGATGCGCGTAACGACGTCTTACCTACTACATCCGGTGCCCTCGCCCTGCGTTATTTTTCTGCCAGCCACCCACCAACCCCACCCGGAACATCGAACACGTGTTTCACCCCCGCCGATTTGCCCCCGGACCATCTTATCCGGAGGCGTTGGATGTGGTCCCAGATGCTGTTACACAGCCGTCGGTCGACCTCCTCTTATTTTCTAAGCAGGGAATGCTAAGTTAGTGCGAAGGGCGGCCGGAAGGTCGAGAGAATTCGCCCGGCAACTTGCCCGATCCCCGGCATTCCTTAAAACGTCCAACTATCCGCGAAGTTCGACGCCTGTAATGGAGCTGCCCAGAACTTCCTTAGTGTCCACGGGTCACACCGCTTTACGCCTGCCCGATAATTATTTCTGCCAGCTTTACTCATTGCCCGACCACCGGACGTAGTACCTCGCGGAAACTAGAACGACCTTTCGCAGAAAATCTGAATCTTACAGCAGATCGTTCCTCGGCAGTCGTTCCAATTATTATGTATTAAACATCACTGTTCAATTTTGCTACCAGTGTATCGTAATCGATGCTTATAAAGTTCTCGGGTTTATCGAGCGTTTTACAATTTGATGCAAATAGAACTACTATAATTATAACACGATCATTCTAAATTAGGTATTACGTATTATGCTCTCTTTGCACTTATTTCGTTTCCAATAAATGAATGATACGGTTAAAATCCATTTGGACGAGACATTTGCATCTGCTAAAACAGATTTGCAACGTTAATTTTGTGAAATAAATTTTGATTTTATGAAATAAATAAGCTGTTGCTTTAAGACAACTTGTCTCCGTTAATTTCCTCTTGCAATAAATATTGCGAAATTATAATCGGCTTGTATAAAATACCTGGTGGCTTCACGGTGGCGATGAATCCTCAATATCCAGAGTCCGACGTTGAATCGCGCGAATCGTCTTCGTAAAAATATCGCGAAACAATAACGCGGAACGCGTGTCGATGGTTTAAGGGTCGTGTGAAATTCGAAGTTGCGCGGATCGGCGCGACAACAGTCGCAATCAACGAGCGAACAACGCGACGCCGATAAAATCTGAAACAAATGGCGAGATGATCAACGAGAGAACTGTTAATTGCTCTAGCCGTGGGAGAGAGAGATAGAGGGGGCTGCGGAGGTGTGGGGAGGAATGGTTTGGTTGGGACGCGCGAGTATTATCGAGGGATGGCCGAAAGCCCGTTGGCGAGACTTTCTATGTTTGTCGTGTAACGTTACCTCGTGTCGGATGGCCAGAGGCGCATAGATGTCGGTTAAATGGCGCCACTAAAACGGAATGGGTCATTTGATTCGGAAACGATATCTCCCTTATGAGGGATCTACGTGTACCTATCCTGAGGCAACACGGGACCGTGCGATATTGTGAAAATATGCATATGGCGGGCCGGCCTGGATTTGTGGGATGCGAGCACTTCGATCCGTTCGACTGATCAGTCCGCGAACAGAAGATTCATCGTTCCCCTCTGCTCGGGCATTTTGATAATTCTCTCCGTTCTATCGCCCCGGCTATTATCGTTACAATTACATAGGACGATAAGCAGCGTTCCGGGGCTCCTCGGTGATTCCGATCCCCCCTGGAAAAATTGCCGAATGAACCTGCAGTTCGATACTCGAATTTCAACCAACCGGAAAAATTATTTAATCTCTCAAGAGCTAATACAAAACTGTTTTACACTCTTTTGGTATCCGGTTTATGGATGCAGTTCTTAATTTTTTCCGTAATCGTGCCGCGAACGACGGAATCGTGCTTGCGAGAAAAAGAAATTAAATTGATCTCCCGCATTCTTTAATTTCTACCTTTGTTTCGCTAGGGGAAAGCTTCATAAAGTGTGCAAAATTTACTCCCAACCCTAGGACACTTAATGTGGTATAAGGTTCAAGGTCTGCTTAAGGGAGGGTCATTTTGTATCCATGAAAGAAAAGGTGCTGTAAGTATTATTCTTTCTGTTCAAGGTATATCTATTTATACTGTTAAATAATACATTTAGGTACCAGCAAAGATACGAATATAAAAAATAAAAGAACATTGTGAACAAAGATACATTTTTTGACCTTAAGCATGCTATGACTTTACTAATAAATGAAATTAATACACAGTGACATCCTAAAATTCTGAACAAACAGTTGCCAGTAAAAATGACCTATTTTTTAATTTAAGGTTATTATAAATACTCCTTACGAGGAAATGATTGACAATAGATTAAAATAATTGTCATTTTCATGAAGCAATTCACGTTAGTTACCTGTAGCTAACAATGTGTTCAGTCTCAAAAAAATCGCTAAATAATACAGAAAACGGTTCAACTTTCGATTCGCCGAGAATTCTAGGTAAATCCTGCGGAACAATGGAAAATCGCATCGGCAACGAGTGTCAGAGGAGGGTGGGTTGTTTAGCGGGGCTAGATTCCGGGGCAAAGTCCGTCCAATCTCGTTCGAAGTAATCAGATTCAAATTTGTTACGGCTAAGTGTCCTAATCTAGATCGAGCGGGCCGATAGGTGACCGAGCTTACGTTCGTAGGCCGTATGTTGGCGCGAGAAATGCTCTTCCAGTGGAGTAATGCGGTGTTTATCGGGCCGTATCCCCATCCACCTTCTGCCGCAGCCCAATCCAGCCCGCTTAGACCAAGAGGCTGTTCGTGATCCCCCGCGCTCTCCGGCTTCGGCTATCATTGCCGCTTGTTGCAACCGGGTTACGCTCGCAACGGGAAATTTGATATTCCACCGAAATCCACGATTTCCCGCTCGCGTCCCCCCTCCCTCCAGCGCGTAATCTTCGCTAGTATCAATTAAACGGGGATAAATCAGCGGGCTAATCGGCTCGGCGTCGATCGTTAGGCTCGCCGGATCGATCGGGCCCGCAATTAAGCGGAGTTCGTCAATTTAAGAACGGTTCGGGATCGCTTCAGAAAACAACGAATCCCGGGGAACCGATTAAACGCCGCGGACAGGGTTAACCGGCGAGGGGTTTCGTCGCGAATAAATCGCAAATTCGAATAAATTGCTTTTACGGCCGGCTGATAATCCGACCGCAGAAGTTCGTACGTCGCGAGGACTCGGGTTGCCGCGATAAATCCGGATAAAAAATGCCGGGCGCGGGAATTAATTGGCCCTGTTTTCCGCCGACTAGAATCGAGGACTATAAAATCGACTCATTAGGGAACGCCTCGGGTCCCGATCGCCTTGTGCTCATTAAAATCCTCGCCGGAGAGAAACTCCTGGAACACGTAAGCCAACGGCAACGGCTCGCCGCGTTAATCTTAATTTAATAAAACGGGCCCCTCTTTTTCTTCTGCGGAACGGATTAATGCCTCATGTCCACGTCCCTCCGCATCTCGCACGGCCGTACCGTCCTGCAACGCCCGTTATGGCCAACTAACTATCAAACCGCGATGGATGTTCGCATCTGCTGCCTTGTTTGCGAAATATTTACATAAGGCACGCCCAGCCGCTTGTTTGCGGCAATTTTTGCACGTCCTCTGCTTGTTTATCGCGCCGGTCCAAGTATTTATCGCTCGCGTTCTCGGATTTACGTAGTATAAGCCTCGTAGCGTCATTATCGACACAATAAAACTAGTGGTCTCTTTTATTTCTCTCCTGAAATACGATCATTCTATTCCTTTCTGTATTATTCTCGTGCTGTTTCTGTTTGCTGTAATTCTTGTCTTGCTTCTAAGCGCGATTCTATCCGCACTGCCTTTAAGATTTTGACAGAGCAACGGATTAAAATGATTTATTACAGTCATTTCATTATTGCAAATCTCCGTAAATCTTCTCTTAGAAGGGACAGGGGATCGTTTAAGTTTTCAGTTAATCCAGTTGGTATTCCATCAATTTATAAGAGATTTTTGAAGATAGGTCGTTAGGCCAGGCAAACTAATTTTACAATTGTCATGGTAAGATGTTAGGTTGCAAGCTTCTTTTGCAGCTTTAATTTGTATGAAGTAATGGCGGCGCTCGGGCTCGTGCGCGAGCATTTTCAAATGAATGAGACATAATCGTTCGCCTCGACGTATTGTAAAAGCCAAGAGCCGTGGCGAAACGGGGCGAGAGGATGCACGACACGAAAATCCCCGGCGTTCATCGACCATATTTACAATAAGGAACAGGGTAATGATCGGCCGCGGCACATCAGTATGCGCACCAAAATGGCTTCCGTCTGCCGTCTAGATTATTACGCCCTGAATCTCGCGCGGCCATTACGGAAGCGGTTCTTTCCAGAGAAAATGAGGGAAACGGATCGTAAGCGACAGAACTTATTCCTCGCTGACTGCTTGCAATAATGTTCGGGCGAATAAAGGTGAAAGTCTGCCGCGGAAATCTGATTCGCTGATTTAACCGACCGAGATTCCGTTTAAGATCGGCCGCCGTGTTTCATTTGTTGTGCAACCGTGGAAACACGTTCTCGCCGAACCCGTAAAACACAACTGAGAATGTTAACTGATCTTGGGAATAAAGTTTGCGCTGATTGGATCACGTCTAAATTTACTTGGCAAGCATTTCATGTAATTTTTAATTCCTCGAATTTTTCAATTGAAAACTGTTGTTGATTAGGTTTTTCGAATTAATGCAGAGTTTTGTAAGTAATGTTTAATATTTGTAAAAATATAAACGGGAAATTAATGATCAAACAGACAAATGAACAAGTGGAGCATTCTTTTTATATCATATGTTTAAACATACGTATTTGCATCGTTTATTACCCTTTAGGAAATATTTAGAAAGTATATAAATCAGATATTTTCAATATACAAAGAATTAATTGAACAAATATGTTACGCAGCATCAACTATGTTACAGAATAATGAATTATTTGTCTTTTTGAAATAATCTCTGTGGAAGCAATTGCTTGGACGTATCAGGACCATTTCCCACGAAACATGTACCATTTCTATGAATATAGAATATGCCGTATATAAAATCGCGTCGTTCTTTGGTATGGAGACGCTCCAGGACTCTTTTCAGATGATCCTGGCAGATCCTCTGGAAATATTTTATTTTGAGGTACAGGAAAAATTTGGAGCACGGAATGACCAATAGAAAATTGAATTTTTCCGGTCGGAGAAGCTTCTCGCTATCGGCACGCATGCAAAGTAACTGTTCACCGGGGGGATGAAGAGGGGCGAGGGCGAGCATTTTTGTCGCGCGGTATCTGAAAAATCTGCCGGAGGTGGCGATATCATCGCGTATAGGTATTTATAGGGCCAGACCTGGCCGTCACCCTCTTATAAGCAAATACCTGAAGAGGGACCAGCCAGGGGGAGAATTCTCGTGATCTCTTCGCGTACGATTCCCTGGGCGCCCTTTCGGTCCGAGCTGGGTCTGGCCTGGAACGCGTAACACGCATTTTTATCAAACGTTACGAGCGCTGAAACGAGCCGGATGAAAACCAATATCTTACTCCCGCATGGGAATTCGTTCCCAGGCACCGGCTCGGCGCACTGTTTCCTCGTCTATATTCGATCCCTTGTTTACATACGTACCTACGTGGTACGCCGGTCCTCCGCGCCCTTTCATTCCGAACCTTTTCTAATGTCCCGCCGTCTCGGAGGCTCCCTCGAGAATGAAACTCGTGTTAGACTAAAATTCGATGACCGACCGTTCGATCCATAGAGCTTGTTCTACTTGATCCAGATGGAGGATCAAATAATCGTCAATATATTCACTTCGATTATTTAGCATTTAATAGCGCACGACTGGAATTACGGTTAACCCTCATTCTGTAGCCCTTTTGAAGACCATGAAATTTTTCTCGAGATGCTGAATGTTTTTTAAAGGCCACGAATGTGATCTCGAGGCTCCGAACCCTTTTGTGAATGTCAAGAAAATTAATTTGAGGTACTGAAAGCTTTCCACAGACTCTGAGAAATTTCTCGAAGTTCTGCGCCCTTTCTCAAGTCCTTGAACATCTTTTCATGGTCCCAAAAATTTGTTGGAGGTCCTTAGAAATTTTTGAAGATCCTTCAGTTCTTTCTGAAGGATCTAAAAATGTTTCCTTGATGCTAAAAATGTTTTGAAGGCCCCAAAAAATTTTTGGAGGTTCCGAATCCCTTCCCGAAGATTCTGAATTTATACTCAGGGTCTCAACATTTCTTTGGATGACCTGAAAATTTTTCGGAGGTATGAAGCCACTTTTGGAAGCTCCAAAAATACTTTGCAGTCTCTAAAAATTTTTCTGGGAGCAATCTGAATGTTCTGAAAATTTTCTCAAGGTTCTAGAACCCTTTTCGAGGGCACTAAAAATTCTCTCGAGGTCCTGCAACCCTTTCTGTAGGCTCTGTTCATCCTGGTACGTTTCTCAAGGGTCCACGGCGAGCACCACGGAGAAGGACGGTAGAGGAATTATTCCAGATTGGTTCCAAAGGAGGTCGAGATGGGGAAGGGGTATTGAACCTGGGGATGATATTTTATATCTGTCACGTAGGGGCAATTTGGTTAAAGCGAACGTGGGGTTGAAGATGACCACGAGGGGCGGAGGACACGTGAGTTCATATAAAAAGTTTATAATCTTGGGCCTCCGGCGAGGAAAGTTGAGAGGAAAGACAAGAAATACACGAAGAAACGAACTCCGGCAACGTCCCCTCGGATACATATTAACCCTTAGTGCGCCCTTGGCGAGTGGCGGTAGCCATTTTGAGAATATGTAAACGATATTTCGGAAAGCCACGGAAACCTTGCGGCGTGTTCCCGTCGGATAAAACTGTACTAACCGAGGTTAATAGCATTTCGGTAAACTGTACAACGGTTTGTTAATTTCCATTTCAATCCAATTCACTTCCTCCTTAATAATCTCACGACGTGTTCCTTTCCTCTTTCGCGACCGTTCTCCGCGAGAACCATCGTCAAATTCACCGGAATAAAATGTCCGGTTGAAAGGCGCTTAACGGCTATAAACGATAACCACCGTGTTTAATATAATATGTATATATATAATGGCGGGCAAGAGTCGTGGAAAAGTGCGGCGCGTATCGATTTAATATTTTTACCGGCTTACCGACGACTAACGGCCGCGGAACTGTAACAGCCCCAGCTTTCCGAAAGTATTCAATAATTTTCGCACGTCTTTTTGAAATCGTCTGGCGCTGAGCAGAGGGAAAGAGGGTTTTCCTCTTTACAGATATATAGCTATCTCTACACACCGGCACGTAAGCCCGCACCGACGCCGGGATTTAAACTCAAGCGTGGAAAGCTTATACAAAGCTCCAAATTTATTGGATGGAAATCCTCTCGGCATAAGCGTGCAAGTTCCCTACAGGGGCAAAGTTGCTCGCCAGGATTAACACTTTCCTATCTTCTACTCAATGCGCGGCCATTCCACGGTAAACTTGCCCGTTTCTCTACTTATTCATTCCTCCCGGATTTTTCTCGACCGCGACGCCTGTTTCTACCTTTACGGTCAACACTAACGCGCCACTTCACCTTCTCATTACTCTTGAAACCTCTGATGCAACACCAACTGTCTTTAAACGATGATCCTCGAGACTCGGAAACCGCTACGTTTATACAGCTTCTCTCTGAATACAAGAATTTAATTTCAGTTCATTTATTTACGGGTTTAACTCTCTTTTATACACGTAATATAAAATACATAGCTGTATACAAGTATAAAGGATACATCTATAAAAGCTTATAAATTATATAAAATTAAACTGAAAGCACAATAATTATACGATTAATGCAAAATTATTAAAACAAAAGACAACATTTATACAATTAATATTCAATTGATTTAATAAAAATGGAAGGTCCGATAAAAAATAATCATCGCAATGTAGTCTTATCGATTTCCCACTTATACTTTTACGTATTATATTCAATTAGAATCATTTCTAGAGATTTATCTTAAAATTTATCCGAAAAACCTTCCGAAGTTCGCATCCATTAAATCTTACTTCCATTGGCTCGTTTCCACCATCTTCCAATAGCAATTTCTTTCTCTTACCGTGTAAGCCGCTGTAACCCGCGGAAAGCTTAATTCCAAAGCAGAACCGACTTCGCATAAGTTTCCGGGTCGCAGTCAAGGCGTTCCCGGTTTAAACAAATAGCGGCGACCCCGGGGGCCGAGGGTAGGAACGAATAAACATGATCTACGCCGGCATTCCGGCGCGCACAATTATCGTCGCGATGGTATTTTTCGGAAAGCTCGCCGTGTCCTCGTATCCTCTTGCCTTGGGCCCCGCCTACGTCCGCGGGGAACCCCACGGTCTGCAGCTGAAAAGTTTCCTGGCGGGATTTGGGAAGCGAGGCGAAAACGCGAGCTTTCCTGCCGAGGAAATACTGGCCTGGTGGGGGCTTCCACCAGGATAACGCCGCCCTGCTGCCGCCGACGCCGACGGCAACCAGCCAGCAACCCCGAGGAAATACCATTCCCGGTGAAAAACGCTCGGTCGCAGAATTGTTTGCAATTTTTAAACGCGAATCTCATGCTTTCGCACGCCGCATCATTCTGCCCGATATTTTTATTTCATCGCCGGCCGCGCGCCGTTCCGCCGTCGGTGTCTTTCGGCTCGAGTTTCGTCCACGAACCAATTTATTGCAATTTTTTAGCGTTCAACATCGAAGAAAAATTGCAACCCTTAGCACTCGCAAAAGTTATCTGATAAGTTATGCGAAAATTGTGATCTTGCTGTACCAAGTCGAATTGAAGTAAAAGTCATGCTACTGTGAAATTTCGTAGGAGAAAAGATTTTGTGTTATTATAGCATGAGAAAGTATAATAATTTAAAAGATATGCTACTTTGATATGAATAAGGTTGCAAAGGGTTA
>CM052158.1:7419052-7548446 GCA_028455555.1 Augochlorella aurata | reverse complement strand
GTACAGAAATCTTTAAAGGATTACAAAATAAAAAATATAGTATAGCAAAACCGCTAAAGAAAAATCTGGTAATGTTTCGTCCACTCTGAATTTTTTACAAAACAGAGTTTAAAAGACAAAGTCCAAAAAAATCAGCCCACCGCGTGCAAGATGATTAATTCGCGCAACGGCATTCGATCGCGCATTCGATAAACAATTTCGCGCACGAATCCCGGTCAGGCGACGCGGCATAAATGCATAATTTTCCGTGAAATAAAAGTGCCGCGACGTCGGCTGGAGATCGCGGCCGGGAGCGGCACGATAACCGTATTTGTCCCGGCATAAAAACGCGAATCATCGGGAATCATTCCGTTCGCGGGCGTATCGTTAATCGGTGGCTCATGAATTGGCCGGCGGTGTTCACGGTTCTTATCTCGGTAAATATTTCGAAATTTCCGCGGGCCGTTTCGCGGGCCATATTTAATGCGATTCCCGCGGGCCGTATTTAAAGGCGTTAACAATAATTAAAAATTATGTGCCCGGCAGGAGGGTGGCTTAGCGAGGCCGGTTGTCCGCGGGAATTGGAAAATATTCGAAAAATCGATCGGGCGCCCGATCCACCTGCGCCCATCGCCGGCCTGGCCGGGAAGACAACGCGCGGAAATTTCGTTTCTTGCTCGGAGAACGCGCGTGGGTGGCTGGGAATTATAAGAAAGAAGGGGTCGGGCTGCAGCGTATTTCGCGGGCAGAAATACGAGAGGAAGCCGTAGCGCGGTTTCGCGAACGAGAGAACCCGGTATTGAAACTAATTAATATCATTCTCCCCTCTTTTGCAGTGACATTTATACGCCCCGGGAACAATGCGAGCGGCGTGTAACTTAATTAAGGCAACGACGCGGACCTGACCGTGGCTTTGCGGCTACCGTTTCCCTATATCCGGTTCGCGCATTATTATCTAGTCTGCTCTCTCCCTCTCCCGCCTTCCTCTCTCTCCTTCTCTCTCCGACTCTCTGTCTCGCCGAGCCGTTTTGCGAACCGTGAAACGCCGCAACGCCCACCCAGGAATTGTGTTTGTTGCGTACCGTTCGGGCTCGCGTACGTTTCACTCTGTCTTCCGTTAAATCTGCTTCTCCGGCGGACCGAGAAAATGCCCGAATATTCATGGAACATCCTCAAAGACGCGCCGAATGGGATTAATTTTTTCCGCGACAGTTTACTCGCTCGGACGATCCTCGGACGAAAGATAACGCATCGAAATCGTTGCGAATGTTCAAAATACGTCGCTTCGTCGACGCTGGATTTCGTCAAATCAGTTTTTAGCGTTGCAATAAAAATATAATAGGAAACGTGAGTTTCAAATTGGACGCTAGCTGAAAATATTTTGTAAAACATTTTGCTATGTGGCAGAATGTAATGTCTAGATCTTGAGCTCCTTAAAAATAGTTATTAAAATAAGAAAATTTTATTTTACCACAAAGCAAATTACAGTAAAATCTCTTTTATCCGTAACTTGTATAAAAAACATAATTAAATTGCGAAATAATAAGAATAATTAACAAAACAGTGAATTCTTAATAACATAAAATTTGTAAGAACAACGAACGAAATAATTACCTCTTAATAATAATATTAAAAATTATTAAAATCGTTTTATATTTCGAATAGTGTTAGATAACAGATTTCCAACGGTAAAAAAGTAACAGTATCTGTCTGCTCGCGTTACCAGTCATAAACTTTTGAGCCACAGTTATCCGATCTGCCTTTACAACACAATCACAGAGGTGTCAGTGATTTCGCAGTATCTAGAACCAGAAAATTAGTGACTTCCACCCTGAAGAACGTAACGAAAGCACACTTGCAAAATTTATTCAAAAATATACAAAAGAGGTTGATATTAATCCGAAAGAATTCAAGTACAGGAAAATGATTCGCAATGGCACGGAATACAATGAAGGAGCTTGCGAATAATCGCGAATAGCAGGGAACAAGCAAACTGATTCAAGTTTATCGGCACACCTTCGAACAATGAAGTCCCACGTCCCCAGGAGTGAAATTTACGACACGGCAGCCAATGACGGCAGTAAATGTTCCGAAACTCGTGACCGGTGTGTACGGAGTAGCAGTTATGTTTCACGAGGAGTCAATTATACCGTGATCCGTGTTTCGACAAGCCATAAGTCAGCCGGAATCACCGACAGGTATTCCCGATTAAATCGCAATAATGAGCTCGTCGAATAATCCGCGGCAAAAACGAGGCGACGAGTTCATCGTCAAGTCCCATCGGAAACCGGTGGCGTATACCTGCTGGCTTGTATAGACACAGAGATTGTCGGCAATCTAATCAATCTACGCGAAAATACGGATCGAAAACATCGAGTACAATTCTTTCGTGAATCGTTTCGTGTTTGAAAAGACTCGGCTCGAATTTTGGCCAGATGGGAGTGCTATTGAACGAGGCTTGGCTGATCGTCGCTCGGATCTGTTTGTTATTACTGGATTGTGGAACTTTATGTGAAATATAAATTTTCTTCATGCATTTCAAAAATTAAGAGTTGACTGGAAATGTATCTCTTTATTAATAATTTTAATTACTAAACATGACTGTGTTATTTTATGCTTCTTATGTTCTCCTATCTTGTATTTCGTGTTACTATTTTTCTGCACAAAATCTGCAATGTAGTTATTACTGAGTATATTTATTTGCAATATTTTTCGAATGATTTTGTATGCATTTGTCGCTGATTAATAGATTAATAGATAAAATTCTATGGATTTTTGACACAAATACCAAGAATCTTTTGAAGAAGAATTCTTTTGACAACGATTTATTCTGCACAGAACTGTCTCAAGCTCTTATTAAATGCACTGCTAACTAGAAATTGTAAATATAAGCTTCTCTTAATGTTGTAAAATTTTCTGAACCAGTAACAATTTATCTTCCCTTAATATAAATAGAATTTCGAAGCTATTCTACTTAGTGTAGGCACATAGTCAAAAATATACAATCTACATTATCCATAGGAAAGAACCTACAGTATCACAGACTAAAACACCAAAATTAAAAGAAATAAAGATTCAGCTTATTGAAATGAAGGAGAAGATTGAAAAGAATTGATTTCGTATTCCCCGTAGTCGTCTCAGCAAATAATCTCACTCAGACATCTGCAGCCAAAAGCCAAGCCATGCGATTAATTCTGAAAGCGATCAAAAGCGACAAATTGACGAGCAGCTAACCGAAAATCCATGGAACGGCGATCGCGGTTTGCCGTCGGCGTCGCGGGCGTCGCGTCGGCGAGCGCCGGTCCCGAGACAGGGGACGTTAAAACGTCAAGAGGCCTGATAGGTAGCTGGTACAGCGGTGGGCATAACTGCCTGATTAAAAGTAACGACTGAAAGCGTAAACGTAATTTATGGCCAATCACGGAGCCACCTAGTTTACGTCGTCGGCCGGTTGGTCGGCGAAGATAGAGGCTCGCCGACGTTTCCCGTCTCGGTTCATCTCGGATCATCGTCTCTCGCCTCCTCTCTCCGTCCCTCTGTCGGCCGTCTTCTCTCATCCCGCCCCTGTCATTCAAAAAGGTGTCAACGACAATCGCTTTTACGAGATACTTATTAATTGTTACTGCGCTTTTACGACGACATAAAAGCGCGGTCTACGACCGTTTGAGTGGGCACGACGGCGTAAGGGGGATTCCCCCGGCGGATTATTGCCTCCGATGAGGCTATACGAGCTTCGGTATAGCTGCACACGACGCCACGCTCGGCCTCCTTGTTCCTTCGAAGACGGGAAAACAATATAATGACCGACGGGCCCAATTAACGGGCACCGTCGTCTCGAGAAACCTGTTTAAGACGCTCGCCGGACAAGCAGGCTCAAAAACGCGGCACTTTCCGCGTTTTAGAAATCGCTTTTTAGGCGGCACCCACATTATGCTTGTTTATGCGGAGTGCGACTTTTGCTGATGATTCTATGGAAATCGAAGAGGAATCCAGCTGGTCCATTAGGCGATTTATTGCTAATCGTCGCGGCAAGAAATTTATTCGCTTTCGCTCGCGGGGTCCAGAGAATAGAGACATTATTACTCTTTCAGGTAGAGTGGCAATTAAAGATTGCAAAAAATTATGGTGGAGGGATCGATTGGAAGGATGAATGTTGATTCCGCAGGTTTTAAAGGATTCTGTGTCTCGCCGAGTTCGATTGCTTCTTCGAATCATGACGGAGTTTATTAAGCTGATCGATTCAATTAAGTCGTCCCGACTGACGATCCTCGGCTCAATATCCGAAAATGGCCGCCACTTACCTATCTGCGGTAGTTCCTTCCTAGTGATCCTCTCATAGCTGTTCAATCACGTCCATTGGTCAAACTCAAAGAAAACAATTCTATAGAGGTTCACGCAAAGATAATGTATGTGAAACCTTAGAGCGTTCTCATGGGCCTTGCTCGTTTATCCATGAGAATAACCGTTCGATTGTTGTCTTCGTCGGCTAGGTAAAACATAGAAAAAGACCAGACAGTTTGCTATCTTTTACGAAAACAGCAAACCGAATTTCAACTTTAATCTGTCTTTCGTATCCTAATATTAACAATAAGATATTTTATGTTCCAGATTTCCTGAGGCGTCCATCCCAAACTCGTGAAAGCATCAAAGGGTTCCATGATGCATAGAAGTGTCCTCGGCAATATTTCATATTTAAGCCAAATTTTTCCGCAGTGAGTTAAAATTGTTAATAGAATACAGCTTTTCATGCGAAATCTTGAATTTAAAGAAACAGAAAAGTACGGGATCGTGATACTAATTTTTGACTAATTTCAAAATTTTATTGCAATACATTCGGCTAAACTGATTTTACTAGGACATTTAGAATACAAAAGTTATTTCTCTAGTTTCACTTTCATTAATTAAATTACCTGCTTGTCTTCGTTGAAACTTTTATTGTCGATTCTCGGTACTTTAGCCAGTTAAAATTGAACCAACAGTGTCCACAAAATTCCGTGTCAAACCTGTAGTTTATTCACAGTAGATCTAGCAAGAGAACCGTCTTTATCCCAAGGAAACAGGTTCAACGACAGAGAATTGATGGAATCCAGCCAAGGGGTCCATGAAATCGTCGAAAGCCAAAACCGAAGAAAAAGGTGAATTAAATGTGGCACGGAGGTTTAAGGGGGTTGCAACGCAAAGGGTTGTAAGAGTCGGCGGCGGTGGAGGATGATGGCGCAGTCTAAGCTTTAAGCTTTGGGTAACGGGAACGGAGAGGCGACGGTAACGCCTTCGCGCAAGTAAAAGAGAGTTTTTCTTTTCGTTCGGCTCGTAGCCCCCGCCGCGGCTTATCTCCCTACTAAATCCAGCAATTTTAATACGCGTTTCTCGGCAATTTCCGTGCTACACGCTCCGCCGTCGACTTAGCACCCCTTCTGAGTCGGTTACCCTCGTCCCACCTCGTCCTCTCACGGTTTCTCCATCCCTTTCTCGTCTCTCGCTCGATTCGACCGCCCCTACGTCTTCCCCTTTTACCCTTCTTTAAATAAACTTTATTTTTACGGTGCTATTTAAAGCAATTTCTGATTTCCCTTAATTCATTACGACGCCGTTCCCTATAGCCCTCTTAATGCGGGCCCCGGAATTGCTGGCATTTCTCATTTCACCCCCGTGAGAGACGCGATACCCCGTGTTCGACGCCGCGATTTCTTGAATTCCTTATGATTTGATCTTTTTCCCGCAGACGGCTGCCGACGGTCTGCTACTCTGCTCCTAGATGGTAATTTCTACTGCGGATATAGTCCGGTCTGCGAGCTTATAGTTGGAACTATGCGACTCGATGGTTATCCTTTAGTTACGGAACTTTTTAGAATGCGGAATTTTAGGAGTTCGTCAGAGAGCAGAACTTTATTTCTAATTTAATTTTTGTTACATGGATGTACAAGCAGCTTCAGTAGCTGTAGAGTGAAATTTATGGAATCATTTCTTAATTAAAAAGCTCTTAAATTAAATAAAACCAGTCACACCTAAAATGAATATGACCAAATATTCTTAAAGTAGAAATAAAATATTCTTTAATTACATTACACCTGAGCGTTCCTTAATTAAAATATAACCAAACATTCTGAAATTAAAGTACAACTAACTTTATTTTTAATACCAAGTACAACTAAAAATTCTTACAGTAGAGTACAAAAAAAATTCTTAAACAATGTAAAACTAGAAAAGCATAAATCCAGTACAAATAAAAGTTCTTAAATTAAAGTAAAACTAAAAAAACATGAATCGAGTACAACAAAAAATTCTTAAATTAAAGTACAACTAGAAATCCGCAAATAAAGTAGAAACAAATATCCTTAAATTAAAATACATCTAAGAAATCACAAAGCAGTTAAAAATACATAAGATCAAAGTACAATAATAAAGTCGTAAATACAAGAGAGAATTCTTAAATAAAATACTATCGCAGCAAGAAAGTAGCTCACGGACTCGGAAGTTTGAAAACGCCGATAACTATCCGGGAATAAAGCTGCAATGAACTCCGCGCAACCCTGCATCGAAAAGTTCAACCCCGCGATCTTTCCAACAGCCTCGAATTACCGGGACCGCTCGAAAACGCGCGCCGATACGTACAAGTAACAATCGACTGTCGCGCGGAGGAATTTTTCTCGGTTATACGGAGCCTCGGACGGGGAACGATCGTTAGGGTATCGCAATAATCGGTGATAAAGATGTGGGTTAATAAACCGATCGACGACTGGTGGCGGCACCGGGCTGGCCCGGCGAACTTTCTTCCCGGGAGAAAATTGAGTCGGATTTGAGTTATGGGAATGGCGGCTGCGTTCGTCCCTCGCGTTTCTGCTCTAGCGGAGCAACCCCCCGTGTCTATTCCCGACCCTCTTCCGCTCGCAACACATCTATCGCCATTACCGTGTCGCGGGGGTAGGGAAACTTGTAAATAAAAAGGAGTAACGATGACGTAACCATCGTTTCGCGGTTGGCGGGCCACCAGCCGGCCTCCTCCCTTTCCTATTGATCCAAGGGGGGTGAAGGAGCGCGGCGTCAATAACAATCGATTATTGTTTCAGGAGTTCCTCGTAATAGGCTCGATGTCTTTATTTTTCTCTCGCCGCTGGAATTACCTTCCCGGTGGCTTTTTCCTATGGCTCGGTCTAGACTGGCTTTGGAAACTTCGATTCGTTCGATCCGCCGCTTTCCAGGACTCTGGCCATTGTATTTTCGACACTGTCGCTGCTATACACCATTCGGCTGCGAAAAAGTGGAGAAACATTCTATTTAATTTGTTGATCTTCGACGGGTGAAATTATTTGAGCATGTACTGGGGGTGTTTGTGCTTCTAAAATGGTTTACAGTCAAAATCGAAGAATAGAAAACATTTTGAAAATTGCTTACACTATAGTTTAAATCTTTCTCTGACACTAAAACTGAGAACTAAAATTGAAAAGAAAACATTTTGGTGATTACGATTAATGATTTAGAATTTATTCTAGACATTCAGGCCATTCATTAGATCGATCGATTCGAGAATGCAAGGGATGGAATATTCCCAAGTTCCTCAAAATATTATAGAGAACTCCTATTGTTAAGCACCATTACAAATGGGTGCGTTTGAGTATTGTAGAACACAGTAATTGTTAAATTAACAGGCAGAATCTTTTCTTCGTTACCGAACGCGACCCCACTGGCTAACAAAATGGCACCGGGGCTTGGGGCAGCCGCACCAACCAGACCAAACAATTCTAAAACCGAGTGCCTCCCGACACTCGGTAACAGCGAAGATAAGACCGCGATAAAGCGGAATCGCGGATACAAAGTCGAAGGCAGAAGACATCGGTAAAAAGGGGTCGCGGGTTCCCACGTCCGCCGTCGCTGCGGGCAATTCGGTATCAGTCCAGATCATTATACATTCATACCCCCTTCAGGAGGTTAAGCAGGGAGCGGGTTTCTACTTAGCAATAAATTCGGGCTTGCGAGGCAATTACTCCGGCGCGGCCATAAGCGGGCGATAGTCTAAGATTAAAAGAGCAAGAAGGAGAAGAGAGAGAGCGAGCGAGCGAGGGAGAGAGGAGGTTCCTGGGCCGCCATAAAGGTGGAGCAGGGTGACACGCCGTTGGCCGCAGGTAGGCAACGCGATAAATATGATTTTTGTGTGAAACCGTCTGGAAGATGCGGGATTTGATCACCAAGGGTGGTCCCTGCGCTCGTACGTCACGCGGCACGGTCCTTGTCCTGTTGGCTCACCTCCTGCCCCCTCTGGCCCACCTCTGGTCCCCCTCTGACCACCTCATGTACCCCTCTTGCACCCCTCTCGCCACGAAATGCCGGGCAAGATCATCGAGGCCCATGGACTACCAAAGACATTCAAGGTCCCCGTGACGTCGTCCGTCAGCTCTGCTCGGAAGGGGACCGACTGGCTCCCTTTCTGCTTCTTTGTCCATCTTCTCCCCCTTTTGTCTACCCCCCGTCTTTCCCTGGCGCATCTTAATCTAGATATACCCAGCCTCTGACCTCCGTGCCTCGCCCGGCTAACAACTAATCCTATCTCTTACCTAAACCACCCCTCCGCCGTCCCCCAGCAGGCTTCCCTGTTCCCCCACCCCGCTTTCGTATCTTTCTGCCGGCTCTCCTCGACCATCCCTTTTCTCTGCGTCCTCTTTCGAGAGAGGACCCGACAGGTTTGTACGACACGGTCGTTGTTTCGCCGTTTGAATCCTTTTTCCCTGGCCCTCATCCCCGACCGAGAATGCCACCGCACGCTATTTATAGCCGACAGGACAAGGATCGCTGGGAAGTACGCTGGTAATCTCGCTGACTATCGTTAATAGAGTCGTTCCGAGTTCGACTAGCAACTCCGACCGGTCCACCGGGCTGGTTCAATTTCGACCATTGTGTAACGCGGATAGTTGGCTCGCTCTCGCGAGATTTACGTTTATTCGCGGATGTACCGGGGCCCTCTAAGTCAGTCACACCCTCCGACCGTAACTCCTGGTTTCGGAGAGCCGTTCCTCGCACGCCGGAGACTTTTGCTCGCGGAACTGGCACAGATGTTGCTGCAGGATTGACTCGAGTCGAGTCGAAACTCCGGTTACGTCGCCGCTTAATATTGTTTCCGAGCAATGAGCAATCGGTGAATGCTGCTATCGAAATAAAAGCTTGGGCAACTTGGTTATTGACTGGAGGATCGGTTGCGGGTCGGTAGCTGGCTGCGAGAAGATGGAGAAACTACAAAAGCGATCGCGTTCCGGCGCAGATTCAGCGGCCACGATTCGGCTTTACGAGCCGATAGCCGGCGACACGCGAGAAAAGTATAAAGGCACAAGTTATGGCTGCCTGTTACGAGGCAATCTGCGTCAAACTGGATTTATCGTGATCCCCGCCGGCGCGGCGGCCTCTAATAGAGCGGTAAATACGAATACACGGTGGCTCGTAATGGCACCGGCACGGATGGCTGCGCGAGGAAAGGGGTTCCGGACTCGTTAGATCGAGGAATACCGACCTGGCAGATACGGATCGGGTAATTAACGCCTTCGCTACTGTTCCGGTGAGATTTGACACGATGTCCCCTTGCTTCGAGTCCGGTTAACGACGAATTACATCGAGAACATGAGTTAATTGTCCTTGGTAATGACTACCTACATCTAATTAACCACTGTGTCTATATATAAAATAGAATGAACGAAGTGACAAAATTAAATGAAGTGGAAGGAGAAACTCAATATATATAATTTTAAAGTATCAAGCCAGGTTCAACGAAAAGAATTATTAAGCTATCTTATTAAAGTAAATTTCAAACACGTTTTATCATATCCACCCCAGGCGAGAGCCTCCGTAATGAGTAATTATTGAACTACGGAGGTGTGCACAAATTCAGATTTTTGTAAATCAGAGTTTACTGGGATGTAATGCGAATTTATTACATCGATGGATACACGCGCCTGGTAAAAAAGAAAATACACCCTCTGTTAAATATGTAACATGCCTTCAATAAAATTACAAAAATTAAGTGACGTTGTACGCTGCAAAAATTATTGACATCTTTATTGTTTCTACCATAAGTAGATCTATAAGTTATTACTTCGAGTACCTTCCCATCTCCTTGTCTTGTTACATTTAATTTCTATTTAGAAATTAATATTATATTTTCTGGACAATATATTTTACCAAGCAGTTATCGCAAATTCGGATGTCCGCAGGGAAGGATTAAAGGGGTGAATTCGTCGAGTCTCTCTAATATTACCTCAACAAATCCAAGCCCTTGTTCCCAGTAACAATCACGGCGGCCTCTCCTCTTGATCAACTCAATTAAATCATTCTGAAGCAATTCTCCGCGAGCAGTAATTACAAAGGACCCGGTTGCATGCTTTTAACCAACAATGCACGCCTACGTCTGCGCGCCATTTTCGTTTATCCTAAAAGGGGGCCGGGCAAAAAAAGGCGGAAAGGATGATAATTAAGATGCAGTTAGAGCAACGTAACGCGTACCGCTGGTCCTGGGATAGTTTTTCCAGAGAAAAGAGAGAAAAGAGAGGGAGAGAGAGAGAAAGAGAAGCGGGGAAAAAAGGCAACGTGTCGTGCCGGCGCGGCGGTTTGCGCCACCGCCGCCGCCTCCGGCATAAAAATTTTAAACGAGGTCCAGGAGAGCCACTCTTCGGGAAGTTTGTATCATCTATTGTTCCTCCCGACGTTGCTACGACGATGCCCGCGCCGAGATTCGCGGAGATTTACGGAGCAAGTATAAACATTGAGAAGATTACGGGCGGAGCTCATTTTAAGTTCTAACGAGCTCCCCTCGGCTCGGTGTCGGCGGCATTATCAAATAATTGAGAGATGTAACTCAGCGCTATCTGCGCTGCACCCTCGCACCGTTGCCCCACACTCTTGTCACTCTTTCCTCCCGCAGAACACCCTCCAAAATGGATCGATCCACCCTCTTTCGCGCGGACCTCGGAGATAACCCTTCACCTTCGAGTCCTTCGCCTTCGACAGCCCCAATCTCTTCCTTGGCTAGATTAAACGCTTAAGAGACCTCTCCGTCAGAATTATTTTTGATTTTATTACGTGAACTGTACTTTATACCGAAGGAAAAACTTTCGTCGATTTTCGTGTGATTTCCATTCGCAAGATTTAATAATCGTATTTTGGATGCTGAAGAAACAAGATCGGACTTGGCGCCATTGATCAAATTCTTTGAGCACCTGACAATGTTTAACCCTCTATACACGAAGCCATTTTAATTCTAAATCGAAAACAGTTTTTCTAACTTATAGTATCTGCATTTATTAATTAACTCTTACAGTAATTACATTTTTAACAGTTTCTTAAAAATAACGATAGTGTAGAAAGGATTTCGGAGCGTGATATAACAATGTTTAGTGTGCAGTAGAGTCGCCAACCGAGTAGAAGGGATTTAAAAAGGTAGCAATTTGCTGTAGGTTCGAATAACCGGGGGTTCTCGGAAATCCGATTGTCCAGTCGCGGGAAACAAATAATTCGGTGGCAGTTGTCAAGTGGTATACACGCAATTTCGCTTTAAGGATTAAAACGGGGGCTGTCGTTTCGCCTAATCCCGGAGCACGGCGGAGATCAGGGATATTTTTCTTGACGGGCTAAGTTGTGGAGACAGGGCAAGGGGTCGCGGGCAAGAAGTCAAGGGGCTACGGTGCCCCTTGAATTCAGCGTAACGAAGATGCGGCGCGTTGCCTCGCGCCGCGCCGTGCTCTCGGGCGAAATATAAACAAGATCCGCGGCGCTTAATGGGTCCCGTACGTCACGCGGAAAGATTAAACAGTTAATAAGAATAAGAGTCTCCGAGAGCGTGTTTCTCCCCCTTTATTCCTCGAACGGGGTTTCTTTCGTGGGTCGCCCGTTTACGGTGCGAGGTTCTGGAAAGACCGACAGAGACGGGATGAGTAGGTGGAGAAGGTAGGGGGGACACTTGCACGGGTGGTTGGAGGGAAATGGCGGCCATCTTTCCCACGGGCTCTTCTCGAGAACCAATCGCCTTTCTCCGGCGAGCATTAAGGCGGCAACTCCGGCTGAAGAATTGCCTCTGCCACGTTAGACACATTTTTCTCGCTTTTCCTTTATTCTCTTCTCTGGCTCCAGGAGTCCCGGGAGCTATCCTCTCTTCGTCCGATTCCTGGCGAGCCGGAGTCTCTCCTCTCTCTTTCTCTTTCTCTTTCTCTCCGACTCTTTCTCCGGCACCGTCTCCGGCACCGTCTCCGGCCGCGTGGTCGTTTCGCATCTCTTGTTTTCTTTGTTCAGCCAGACCGAACCCCCTGCATCCCTCTTCCTCTGCTCCTACTTCTTCTTCTTCTTCTGCTGCTGCTGCCTCTTCTCCTTTCTCTCCCCCTTTCCTTTCTTCCTGCGCCTCTTTCTCTCGTCTCTCTTCTTTTTTTTCCGCTGCCCTGTTATGTATAGCTATAGCGCAGAGGGGTATAATAGTGTTCATCCCTGAAGTGAGCTCCATCGAGCGGCAGGTGGCTGACCTTAATAACGCGCCACGCAACGCTGTTCCATTCTCTTCTCTTTCTCTCTCTCTCTCTCTCTCTCTCTCTCTTCCTCTCTGGCTCTCTTCCTCTCTCCGGGGTGCACGGGAATCGAACGTGCCATCTAGCAGACATCAGATTCGAGATTTACACGTGGGATGGCCGATCGCGGAAAGGGAGCAACAGAGAAGGGTGGCAGGTCAGAACTTTCCACCGAACTATCTCCTGTGGGAAAGTTCGAGCAATCTTGAGTGTCTAATAAACAGCTTGTAGCTACCGTGTGGCGAATGCGACGAATAAAAATGTGGACCGTTACGATTGTCAGCCGGGCCGACCCGACGGTCCTCGAGATATTATTGCACCTCTTCATTGTGCTCTTACAGGAGGAGAGCAGTCTATTTGGGCGGCCGGCTCTGCTCGAGCGAATTCAGCACGTACCGGCGAAGACAAGCGACCGCGACAATCAGGACGCCCCTTGGACTTTCGATCGTAAAAAGGAATCGTGTGCCTCACACGTCGAGCGCCGGACGGGCACGTTTTACTCGGCACCGACACGACGAACGCCGCCATCCCGAATTTCAATGGCCCCCCGCGAGATCCGCTTTCGCGCCCCGACTCCCGGTCCTCCGGGGATTGCTGCTGTAATTACCCGCTCATGAATTAATTCCACTCTGATTATTAATCTGCCGGCCTCTGTAAATTACACGAGATTTAATAACTCGCTCGCTGAATATTCTAGTCCGTCAAACGCGGAAATGAAGTGCCATTTTTGTTCTTCGAAAGTCGATGAAAGGGCTAGCTTTTCTCTTGACAAAAGTATAGATGCGCGGACGGTAGAAGCTGCAGGTAAGACTCGAACGAGAAGAAACTGTGCGAAGAAAAAGTTTTCTTAATTTGAAAAGTATTCTTAGGGTGTCGTGATTAGCATCGAACGGCGGAAGGAGCGGAGAAAGAATTTAACGAACATACAAACGCTCGAACGCAAACACGGAAAATGGCCCTGTTGACTTATACAGTGTTTTAGCTAGCATACGTGTCGCCGTAGCGCCGATACCATGATATTCCGATACACGGTGGTTTTATTCGTTTTATGACTTCTTTCGCTGCCACTGTAGGGCATTTCCAATTCATGAACGAGCTCCCCGAGCCAGTAACGAATACAGAGTTGCTGTAGGTTGCCGAGCTGCGTCGATGCTGGAAAGTACTCCGTCGAGCATTTATTGATAAAATTCTTACCTCCAGGAAATAACACTCTGATAGTACAAAATATTGTTTAGCAAATGCATGTCAGAACTTTATCAATAATTACGAGCAAGTTGAAATAAAACACTTTTAAATGGCCCCGTGTGCTCGATAATTTTACTTCGCCGTTAACCTTTCTCCTTCTTCCATTATATGTTATAAAGTTGCTTTACCGTTTAACATTTTCGCATTCTTTATTTTGGAGTTGCTAACATTTTGTCATAAATTGTAATAAAAATGACGGAAGGTATAAATAAATTAGTGACTTTTATGACTCGGTAAATTCAGCGTTCGTCTCAAAATGTCGGGTTAGAAAAAATAAATTATCAACTTTGCAAATTTTTGCTTTGTAACGGAACGTAATGAGATTGCTAATTTAATACTGGGTCAAAATGAACCCGAGCCGCGCCATGCGAGTGTCGAAGCGTGTTAATAAAGCCTTCCGCGCTAGGGTGCCAAAGCTGCAGGTAATAAATCTGCTTCGAGATACAAATGAAGTCATTAGGTCCGCAATAAAAGTCACCCTTCGGTGGCGCTATCAAAGACCAATTATTCGAGCGAGGTGCAGTTATGGCAACCACGGTTGCGGTGTGTAAAGGCACGAAAGATTACGAGGGCTATAAGCGAGCAATCAATGGACGATTCCTCGGTATTGTGACTCGGCTCGACATAACGAGCGACGATTATTGAGAGCTGGATAAGTAAACGTCGAGCTCTTCTTCCGTTTCAGTTTCCGTCAAACCTCGCGGAGGGTTGCGGGACGAAAAGGCAGAGGGGACGAGGCAGGAGGTGCTCCATTCTCGACTTTATGGCAGGCAAGTTGGCCGTGCTGTACCGGCAGCTCTCCGGCGAAGTCGTCAAAGACTTTTACGAGCGGGTAAACGGGATTTAAAGTGACGATGATGCAACCTCAAGGTGCTCACTTTATCCTTGACGGCCTCATAAATGTAACTGATGACATTGCCAGATACGTTTGACTCGTCTCGTCTTTTCAACGCCGCCACCCATAGAAACACCGTGGATCCGGCGCTGATGAGAACGGCACGAGACCCCACTTACTATTACTGCTCGTAAAAATCGAAGGGTCCATTGAACTAGATTAACTTTTCACGCCTCCGACGACCGTCGCGTTTCCGCTTTTCATTTCCCACGTCCACGAGTTTTTAATTTTCAATTTTTGCTTTTTATGCGAGTTGGTATACCGATGGGAAATTCGTTCGCGTCACGGTAAATGAAATTGTAATCGTTCGCTGCTGGTTTGGGAATAGGTTTTAACGTGGAAATAATTTCTTGCAATCAATTTGTATTAGTGGAATAAAAAGTTGGATATCGGTTTAATGAAGTTTAAAAAATATGAAAATAAATTTAGGTTTATGGGAACAGAAATTTGTAACGAAAGGAAATATAGGGTGCAGGGATTGTGCATCTTTTAATTGGGGGATGCACTTTCAGAGTCTAAATTGAATTTTGGGTTTCGCAAGCTAGAAATTTAAATGGAAATCGATATAGGGTAGGGTTGCCAAAATACTAAACAGCGAGAATTAAAAGTCACTATGTGAACTGTTCCGTGGCGCCATCTTACTAAAGGAGCCCCAAGCAACTTGAGACACAACTTGATACTTGCAACACAGACTTAGGATCCGTAAAGACTTTTTCTTGTCTGAGGGCCTGAATTACCGATTCTGTAGAAAATTTTGTGGTCTAGAAATTTATTTTTAATTTTTTATATATATATATTAAATTGTTAAAAAATTTGAAATTTTTAATTACTATTTTCTTACGTGTGTATATGCTGTCCGACTATTCAAACATATTAGTCCAAGGGATCTATAGAACATGAGTATGGTTGGGATATTCGGAAGCTGGAGTGTTTAAATCGCTGAAACATTTAAATTGATGGAATATTCGGTCATCATATTTCTTTCTGCTCCAGGACTCTAACACAGCTTCATCCTCCCATCAAGTAATGAGTGAAAATTCAAAGTATTATTTTTTTTTTATTACGTAGAAATTGCCTTTTGGCGAGTACAATGACCAATGGATTACCGAAAATCCTTTGAATGGTAATCCGTTTCCTAGTGAAACATATTTGATAAAAGTTCACAATAGAGTTTCTTTTTCTTGATAAGAATTTATTATGAAACGTATCTGAACACATTTTGAAATTATTATTAAATAACCTCAGCTTAGTTGGTACTCTCTATTAGTAGAACTAATTGCTCAATTGTCCATAAAAATAATTACATTTTATATAGTATTTCCGTAGTTACATGTTTCATAAGCATTATTTCCATGGTTTAAATGTTCACGCCGTATACACTTATTGCGTCCAAATAAAATTCTACATTCGTAGTAGAAATGAAATATAGAGAATATTCGCTTCTTGCTAACGTGCCTATTTTTCGTGAACTATCGGTAACGCTGAACGCGACACGAAATGGTAAGGGGGTTGTGGAGCTCCCCAAAATTGAGACAGAAAAGACAATAAGATCGATGTCTGTACGGATCCTAAGCCTGCGCTTGCGAGGTATCTAAATTTCTGAAATATCGATGTTATGAGAAATGCTTTAGTGAACTTTATTCGAATGAAATAATTAGCTAAAATCTGTATAAAATAATAGTATAAAAATATACATCGGGAGACTTAAGTCATAGATGAGTTATGAGAGTAAATCAACCCGATTCCATACCGAACTCGTCGTTATCGATATCTTACAAGTTTCTTAGTGAGAATCGACTATTTCTTATACTTCATTTCTATTATCATACGCGTAAAACATTCCACGAATAGATGGAATTAATATATTGATTTTTTGAAATCAGATGAAAAATGTCCCCTGTGAATACAACATAAAATCGATATGAAGCTCCTATTTGAAATCGAGTCATTTTCCTTTGAGCTAGCTGATAGGCTTTCTTAATTTTTCGAAATGATCCATGATTGATTTTTAATCTAATGTATACACTATTTCAAAGCGGACATTTCCAGCTTAAATTTAAACTTCTTAACATTTAAAAATTCCCATAGGAATTCAACATAAAACAATGTCAAAATTTTCCTCCGAACTCGTATAATCTTTCTCTGATTTTCTGGTCTCGATTTCTGAATTTTGTATCCTTATATTTGCTTTTTAACCAAAATACTCCTATCATAAAGTACGTTTCTTCAGCTTCAATTTAGACCCGGCGAAGTTAAAAAATGTTTACAAGAATCCATTTATAAATCAATCCGAAGAAACCCCTTAAAATTGAATCACTTTCCCCTGACGTGTCAATCGAAACCGACCAATTTCTCGACATAACGTTTTATTGCCCGTGGCAACCGACGATCGTAGTTGACATTTACAATCATCCTTTCACCCTTCCGTTAAAAGTAGCCATGAAAGCGAGCAAGTGCGATTTTCTCGCAATCTCGAAGCCCGAACAAGTTCAAGGGTTAAACTACATTCGTTCGAATCGATTTCCCATTGAAGCTGAACTACCCGTAATGCACGAGCGAGCAAACATTCGAAAGGCAAATGTGTAAGGAATAACATAAAATCCGGGAACAGAGGTATAATCGAAATCGTAAAACGCGGGTAATACCGGTGAACAGGATTCGAGCGCCGCGAGCACCATCTACGATCGCTCGACGTTAACATCGAACAAAGGGACTGGCGCAGTCGGACACCGGGGAACGTTTTCTTCTAGGGAGAAAGTATTTCAGTAACGTGACGACAGATGGCCCGATATCCTTCTTCGTGCGGTAACCCGATGGAAACGGCGCGAATTCTTTCCGGCGTTGATTTACGATCGAATTAAAACTGACAATTATTGTTATTGTACCGTCATATAAGGAGGTAACAGATAATAAATTCGACCGTAAAACGTTAAACTAGTGTGGCTGCGTTTTGTAAGGCTGGTTTAGTGCTGAGTCGCGTGCAACAGCGCTCGTTAAAACAGCCGTAAACCGACGTAACCGCCCGCGGTGTGGCTTGTCCCACGACAACCGACGTCTCGCGACTCTTATGTCCCCGTCAGGAATTTTCCTTTTAAAACGCCCCTTTTGCCGCTATTGTCTGTCCCCCCGGCTTCTCGCCGTTTCCTTCATAATTGCGAACTTTGCACTCGAGACGAGCGGCCGTCGACTTTTCCCTTTTAAACCAGAAACATAGTCGCAATCTCTTATTGTTGCAATACGAGCTAATTTAAGAACGAGCGGCGATAATTTAATATAGCGGCTCGAGAAACATTCTAGGGACGTTTATCGTGACGAGTCTCTCCACGTCTGCGAGAGAGGAAGGTGTTACACGTTCGTTTACGAGTTGATTTAAGCAGCCGCGAGTCTTTAGATTAGTTAATAAAATTTGTGCCGCTCGTTTTATCTGACGAGTACGATCTCGAACGAGGTATAAAATAGACTTAACATGCGATATAGCTTTTTGCGGCATGAAAATGGGACACTAGATTCCCGTTTTATAGTCTTGTCTGCCACCGATAAGCACTTCCGGCATTGTTAACGGTAATAGAGAAGACAATCCGCGATTTTAATGTCCGACTTTTGTTCGGTATTAATTCTCGCCGCCCTTGGATTCGTCGTTTGTTGCTCCTGATAGGATACAAGAGCAAACATAAGTTTAGACATAAGTAGATTTCCCACGCTTGAATTCTACCTGTGGTAGGGAATTCGAGATCAAAATTGATCTTAGGATGGATTATTTGCTAAAACGTCAATTACGGTGATCACCGCGAAATAATGGCGAGAATAAGTTCGAGCATTTGAAATGCGGTAGTCTAGTTATTGGAACGAAGCCGAAATGAAATATTTTTATGAATTCTTGAATTTTATATCAAGCATAAAACAGCTCTCTGGCCAATATTATTTGATTGGTCTCTAGACGATCCATCAGGATCCGAAACGCGCGGACCTTACGATCTATAAATCTTAACTCGGTTGATAAAGTTGCGGGTGACAGGGCGATGATAAAGTGTCGTTAGCGCCCCATAAAGTTAGCCCGCGAAAATACACTGAATGTCAAGTCTGTCCCGTGTCTCGACCGTGATTTTATCATACGATCAACTCGGTGGACATTACAGGAAAGTTTAGCGTTTTACCGTTTAAGTGGTTCACGGCCGTCTAGTTTAAGCGCCGTCCGTAAGAGCGGCTTAGCTACCGATTCCGTAACGATTCAATTCTCGGGGTTAGTTAATCTAAACTACCCCTACTTGTTTCCTCTATCCGTGTAACAAATCGCATAACCGATTTATATGCACATATTAATGTAACAATCCGAAAACACGCATCGCGACAATTTTCAAACTTTTACTGCATGCGCTTTCGCAGTTCATTGGCATTAGTCCAATCGGGGGTGGAAACGTTCAATGAGCTGCCGTGACACGATCAAAATAAAACAACAACCCTATCGCAATTGTTTGCCGAGAAATGAACGAAATAAGAACAAGAGAACGTTTCTTAAAACGTTCGTGTACGGTGCACTTCTACTGTGAGTAAAAAATGCTTAAATCGTCGCTCGAGTGAGAGTGCAGAGTGAAAATTGGTCGCAAACTCGAGCGTCTCGGACAAAAGACAAAGCATCAAAAATCCCGAGAAAGTGGCCAAGGGCAGTAACAGGGTGCGCTGAAAAGGGGAAACAGACGCGTCCCTCCTGTAGCAGCCGAAAAAGCGGCGGAAACGGCGCAGGGTTCGCGTCAGTTCGATTAGCCGAATATAGATTTACCACCGGAAACAAATGCGCGGCTGAAAGATGGCCGAGGAATGCCTGGCCCTGTCCAGCAGCGGCTGCCCTTCGAAAATCAAAGCTGATTTATGCGTCGGGGTAGCCGCGATCTCGTGGCCGGAAAAAAATCCATATTTAAACCGTCGTCTGATTCGCGTTGTCCCGCGTATCCAGCCAATCGTGACAGCGTAATGGCCACCGTTTTACCAGGAGAAGTTGCCAACACCGCCAGTAGATGCCGTACTGGTCGAAAGTCGTAAATCCTCCGGGGATTCCCGCCCATCGGACTCCGGTGGGCGGTGCCACGGTTTTCCGTGACGTCAGCGGACTTCCCCACCACGCGCCGGCTAAGTTTAGGCTAGGTCTCTGCTCCCACCGCCGTCCCAACCCTATCTCCTTTCCTCTCCCTCCACCCGTGCGATTCCCCCACCCTCGCCGGAGTCGCTTTCGAAACCCCCACCCGCGTAGCTGGATCTACCGTCTTTCCACGGGTGCAGAACTCTGTCTCGGGTGGGCCAGCGTATCCCCGGTCATCTTCATAAATGCGAGTCGGCCGTTTCAAATGGTATTGAGGCTAATTCGAGCGGCGCTTATGCGATACAGTGTTTGTTTACTGCTCGCTAAAGCGGCCCGGATTAAATATAAAACAGTTGACAGAGCGTAGACGTCGGGCTAGACGGAGTGGCGCTAGCTCGCAGCTCGGCGACGTCCGACGGTCGCCTTCTTACGTCCGGCCTTCTCATCCTGCTCTGTCGAGGCTGTTCCTCAAACTGCTTCGCTTTCTTTCTTCAGCCACCTAATTTCTTCACGATTTGCATCGCGTCGCTTACCAAAACCTTAACGACCGATTTTATGAAACCCCAAAATCTTTCTTTCTTTCAAGTTCTCAGCCCGCACATTCTAAAATCATTTCTTTCATCTCATCTAATTTCTCAGACCGTAAAGAAGACCTTGGGGTTGCATTCGGGGGTGGTGTCTCCGAAAAATCGTCAGTCAGGTTTGCGGTAGCACTACTTTACTACGAAGTGCCTTCTTTCGAGCTGGGTTCTACGGCGACTATATTTAGTGAACTTCGAAAGAGTGCATAGAAATCCTTGCGGGAGCCTTTTCGAACCTTCGGACTCGAGCTGGTGCTTTCCGTTTCCACCTGTCCGTGTGCTTGTTATCGCTGTGTACGTACTAAATGGATCCCGAGCGCCCTCCTGCATCCGATGACAACAGGACGAACGGGCGCACTGCGTGTTTTATCGGTGCACACGCTCCGGAACGGTTGTGGGGGTGTGCTCGCGTGCTTGTAGTCGCGGGCGCAATATTCCCTGGCCAAATTGTGTGTTATAGGAATAGCGAAACTAGTATCCGTCTCTGGGGAAATGTAGACCTTTAGTCTGCAGCAGCAGTTGGATTGCGTCTGTGGAGACGGTACGCCACTAAAAAGATCAATACGCCATCGCAGCTCGCCTGTTCATCGGAATCTAGATGCCGCGAGCGCACCGAGAGCTCTTTCTCCCTTGCTCGCGCACCCCGTCCCGCTTTCCGAGGAACGAACACCACCGAACTCGAATATTGTTTCACCCGTTTCGGTCCTGATACGTGAACCACCATTTTGGAAAACCGAATGGTCGTACGCCCTTTCCTAATGGCCGAACTTCCCTCCGCGTTACTTAATAGCGAATAGAACAGACGCCGTTAGTTTTAACACCTTATCCCCTCGGTTTTGCAGAACTACCACTCACGGTGCCTCGGGTTTCCGGCGTTTTTCGATCCAATCGCGTTTTCGACTCTTTCGAATCGATTTCAACGCCCCGAAATTGTGCGGCCAGATTTTTCTGCGCTGATCGTCTCGTTCCCGATATTCTTTCTTCTTTCGTCCTTTAATTTATCGTCGATGTTATCGGAGCAGGTGCTAAATTTTCTGTCTAATCCTTTTAGCGCCGAACAACGATATATCGTTGTTAATATTTTTAATAAACGACAATTTTATTTCTTCTTGCTTTTCGAAGGAACTTTAACGAATTACATCGACCAGGTTTGGTATATTTTACTTAGGTATATAATATTCTTTTGGTCAGCACTAATTGGTTAATTTACTACCTCTCACACAGTGGAAGCATTGCTGCAATAACAACATCCCTCGCATTTGTCTGAGACAATGTATTGTCCGAGAGTTAAACGAACGGTTCCCAATTTACGAATACGCTTATTTGCACTTTGAATTGATAGTATATCAGACCGTGCACCACGGGACAGCCAGCATGGTGCATGCAAGGGGTTGGAGTATATCTCTTAGTATTGTAATTTACGATCGAGCATCACCTATTCAATATCTCGGAAATCGGGCCGGTGCCAGACAGTAAAAGAGTTATGATGAAGATGTAGCTCTTGTTTAGAGAACGTTAAGTGCGCGTGACGTTTTAGCGTTTGGCAAACTCCGACGGAACAGCTCCGTGGTGGTGGTGGTGGACGTAAAAACGAGATGGAAGGGGCGGAGTAAAATTTCGGATGCTCGCGATTCCTCTTTCGAGGCCACCGATAAGCAGATTTCTTGAGAAATTGCGGTCGCTTGCAACTAGTGCCAAAATCTCGGACCAAGAGCTCGACGTTTCGACGGCGGGAGGGCCGAGGGCGTGGGGGGACGGGAGAAAACAAAGAGATAAGTTCGAAAGCTGCAAAACATTTCTATCCCCCGGGCGCGGCCGGGTTCGCCGAAGGATCCCGAACGATCGGGTACCCGCGACGGCGCTTTTCCATTGTTCCAGAAATATTTGTGTGTTTACTACGAAAGTAATGCTCTTTTCTTAACTCCCACCCTTATCGCCGCTGCTATGACGGAACTTGGCCCCGCGTTATTACGCTCCTCCGGATAGAGATCTGCCCCCAGCTCGAGATCTATGTAAATTATCTTTTCCACCTAACATCCGACCCTTCGACCCTTGTTTGTCGCGATTCGATTACATTCGATGCCCGATTTAATTACCGTGGTTTACGACCGACGTCAGAATCCGCAGAGCCGTCGGTCGAACGATGTCAAGGTAGCAAGATTGCCCGAAGTGGGTGAATGTCATCCACCGCTTCGGATATCATCTCGCGCCTGGCCATCGCTCGAAAATCATTCTCGAAGAATTTACGTCTCGATAAACGGACAAGCTATTACTTTCGAGGCGAAGCCGGCGCGCTCATTTGATGAGTCTGCAACGCGATCCCTGAGAATCTGACTAATTTGGAAAGCTTTTGGTGCAGCTCGGTCACTCGAACGTTTAACAATATTTTAAACTCTTGTCATATTCTCCAGTATGCGATTCTTAAACACTAGAATTGCCAAACCAGGCAAAACGAATGATTCCTCATTTTTTCATTTACGGTTCCTGATGTTATAAAAATATTTCTGTCAGAAAACCTCTTTATATATCGGCGAATATTACAGTACTAAGATTAAATGAATTAAATAAATATTAATTTTAGAAAAGTATGCGTCAAGAAGCCAGCACTGTAAAAATCTGTGCTTAGACTCCTAATCAAATCAAGATCTAGATCTAAAGAACATAAATCTGTTTACAGTGGCAAATTGAAAATAAAATATGGGGCGTGTAAATAGCGACTTCCGAAAGCTCGCTGGAAAATGAGAATCGTAGCTACCCGAGAGCAGAGGGAGCTGGAAGAAACGGAGTTGGCAAGGTCGAGGACCATCGGAAGCCGAGACTTTGGTCCGCCATTTTCGGGGCACCGATCGGTTTCCGTAGTTCGGGAGCGTGTCGGCAGTTTGCAAATCGGCGTGCGTGTGTATGCGGTATTAACGTTGACATAGTTAACCGGGGTGCGTGCTGTAGTCGCGGCCGCATCGATGTGACCGTTTTACACATGTAAACGGCGCACAATGGCCATAAATGGTATCAACAAGTGGATGCTTAAGTGCCATTATGAAACGTTGATTATAGGCATAAACCGTATTACGTATTATTTGCGGCGGTATTAAGATACCGCGCGTGTCTTCGCGCGATTATCGCCGGCCGTTTGTTTTATAATTCGAATAAAAATGATGGGATCGCGTGGAGAGGAGAGAGAACCAGAGAGTGAATGAGAGAGAGAGAGAGAGAGGGTGAGAGAGGAACGCGGAACACACCGATGCGTCGCGATTACGCGATGGAAATCGCAATCGCGGCGGCGAATCGCATGATAAACGAATCTCCTCGATCCTCCAAGACGGTTTTTATCGCGGCCGACGATGCAGGCAGGACCTATTGTATTCGAATCCCATGCTTCCAGCGGATTTATCGTTGCGTCGGCCTTTTAACAGACGTCTCCGGCTTACGACGTTCTCTTGCCAGTCGTCGGCGCAGCGTTAACGCGAACGTTAACGCCGTCTCGAGATCTCACGAAATTACGGAGCGCGCAATTAAAAAACGCATGCGCGCGTCTTTTATTTCGACCGCAATTGCGGCAACGCGGCGTCGCAGTTTGACACGGTACAATAATTAAAATTGATTTACGACCGGATAATTCATTTGGCACGAAAGTGGTACGTGTTCAATATTTCTTGCTCCCAGAGATAGCTACTATTTTATCTTCCAACGTCGCTGTATCGCTTAATTCAATTAATTTCTCCCAAAAATTCTACATTAGCGAAGACACTTCCAATACAATGGATTAATGTTAATAATAAACGACAAATCGTCTGCTTCATTTGCATGTTCCTCTCTTTGTCGCTTTTACCTCGGATTCTGAATTTCAAGCAAATTTCGAACGTCGTCGCTGCGGCGGAGATTCCGATTGCGCAGAATTGAAGATCTCGCGGTACGAGAACGTATTCTTATCTAGCGGTAATTCGCAAACATAATGTTGCGCGAGGAATTTCTTAACGAACCCAGAATACTTCAAACAGGTGTATCCGTGCGTGAGAATGATTTTATTGTTACCGGTGCGGGTGTGTGCGCTCGATGAAACATGCTGGGAGAAAAGCGAGAGGAGTGCGTGCATGTGTCGGAGCCGTATTAACAGACGTTTAGACAACGTCGACGCTACATTGTATCGACAGCGATCTGTTGTTAGAGCGATACGAGGAAGTGAAAGGGCGCGATAATGTTCCGCGGGAGCAATTAACACTAGCATTGAGCAGAGTTAAGGCTCGCGGTACTCCGCGTTTTCTCAGAATTCTCACGTCTCTCGAAGCACTACCAGCTAACGGGCGATCTTTATTAATTTGTATTTGCTTTTCAAATTCGTTTTTCCGTAGGTTCCGAGACCAGCTCGTAATACTGTTACATTCAGATCAGTCGCATAAATAATATCTATGCAAGCAATAATAATTACGTTATGCTGCTAGATGCAGTTTTCTGCTTGCACGCTGTTTGTATATTTGCAGCGTACAAGGGAACATGTTAACGAAACATAATAGAACTTTTATTTTATTGATTTCATCTCACGTGAAATTTCTCTGCTGTTTCGATTCTCATGGAGCAAAGGTGAGATCTTGCGCGAAGATTCGAGCGAAATCGTTTGAGCATATCATTTAACAGTATTATTAATTTTAATGTACAAGCTGTCGTCGACGTGATAATTGAAATTTTTAAAGAAATTCGCCGGTATCAGTTTATTCTTTACGATCACGTAATTAGAGATTAGCCGAGTCATTACTTTCGACCATGGTCGTATGATATCTAAGTGAATAAATTGATAAAACACCGCATTCGAATAAAGTAACGACATCGAGCCCGTCAAATTGCCAGTGAGATATCGATACCGAACGCGCAATGAAATAAAGAATCACGAAGTCGACCGAAGAAAAGTCGGAACAGAAGGCGTCTTCATCCCACTCCCGGCAAACTTCATAAATAAGACGTTGAATACTTCAATCTTCGTTTCCATTAACGCGTCAGCCAATTACTCCCCCCTCGTGGGACTAATGAAGAAGTCGCGTCGCGCGATAATTCACGTCAAACGGATAAATTGAGTCTGCGGCCCGCATAAGAAACGGCCGACATTGGCGGGAGATGATGAAGCAGCTTCGGTTTTCGCTGCGAGCAGGACGAGTCATCCTTGCGTTTCGCTCGAAGGATGACTCGCGCTGCCATTGCTACGGAGAAAAGTGTCGCAATGGTAGCAAAGTCCTGTCATCTTGGCTTTTCCAAACCCGGCATACGGTCCGGCGAATTAATTGCAACGGTGTCGCCGCGGCGTTCGTTTCACGATTGTTTATGGATCGCGGATCGATCGTTTATCATCGGTATATATTTCCGTTCCGTGAAAGGACGCTGGTCGATCTATAGTGATCCACGTCACGCAGAGCGATCGCTATTGTGTCATTTCAGTTGCCTGTTCGGCGCAGCGCGTGGTCGTTTGACTGATTTGCATATATTCGTATATTTAACTACTTTGTTTTTCCTAACAATTTCAAATTGTAATATTTTTTTTTATTTTCTCTGTTTTCACATTATTTAAATATTTTGATCACTTACTCTATCTTCCATTGTATCCTTTATTTTATTGTATCAACTGTTTTATCTTCTTTTTAGTTCTTTTTCTTTACTTGTGCGAGGTATTGTCATAATATTATAACGCAAAGATTTCTTCCATCGATTAAATTAATATAATTATTATTAATATTATTATATTTAGTAATTGAATATTATCATTATGTCTGGTAATTAAAAATTAAAAATCTAGTATCTCGGAACGCACTAATTAATTTCTAAAGCACTGTGCTACATCAGGAAAAATTTTTAAAGTTGATTTCAAAGAAATTTGATCGCAATTTAGAAGATTATTAAAATAAATTCCAAAACTGCATTAAAATTACTCCAGTTCAGATAACAAATCCAGTAGTAAATAAATAGCTCGCCGATCTGTGCTTTTGAAACAGCCGCATAATTTTCGGAAAAATTTTCGCACGGATTTTTCCGATGGTTTCGCGGCGGAATGATGGCGGATGCGTTCCGCTTCCGTGGAAACGCAACGCAGATCGCCGGGGCTCGCAGGTTTCTCTGTTCCGATTCCGCAATTCTATCGGTCGTTTCGTTAATTAGCCGAACGACCGGCGACTTGGTTAATTAGTCGAGAAACCCGCGCGATCTTTCGGCCGGCAGCGAGTTTCTACATTTGCCGCTCGGCGGTTCACGGTTGAATAATGCCCGGGAAAATTATAGTTGCGGAACCGACGAATCGAGGCCGGCACCGCGAACGTGGATCAGAAAAATTCGAGTTCCTGAAATTCCCGGCGGACTCGAAATTCGGTCGCGTGTAACTCGATCGCAACACTACGTGCGTACGTTGTTACGTCAGTGGCTTGCATTCCTATTCTCTTCGTTGCACCTTTCGACAGGCTTTCGCACCGGCAATTTGCGGCAGGTACAAATATCGATGAATAATTTATTAGCTTTTTATTCGCGGAATATCGATCGTTAGGCCTCTAGATCGCGCGCACGTTTGTCGAATGCGCGAAAGCGTTTGTATCACCATAAATTAATCGCATTTTTATTCGGATTTTCTTAAAACGATCCTCCGACCGGCAGAAGCGATCAAGCTCGTTATCAGATTGAGAAACGAGTTCCAAAATCCGAATATAATTTCTCTAAATCTGTTTGCGCACAACTCACCGGGCTAATCGCCGTGAAATAAATAAAACTGTCGCGTCACGGGGTCGAAACGCGAGCGAACAGCGGACTCATCCTCCCGGCAGAGCGCGAGCGAGCATACAGGGTGTAACATAATCCTCGAAGCAGGCCCGGAGGATCCATTCGTCGCGAAGAGAAAACACCATAAAGCCCGGCTCGTCCAATTTACTCCGTGGACTCGCGGCACGTACGCCATGTTTATTTTCTTGCAGAAGATGACATCGTTCAGATAACCGAAAGCTCGACGGTGCCACGGGGGAGGTGTGCGTGGGGGAGGTTGTGTCGGAGTGATCAAGCTTCCGCTACCGACAGTTATTATTACCCAGCGGCCGCGATGTTGCCTGGGGCCGTTCGGCAGCCGAGAGAGTGTCGCGACGGCGTGTTATATCAGCCGAAAAACAACAAAGAAACGGCTCCGGAAAATATTTATTTGAAGGGACCGTGGGGACAGAGGGGGCCAGGGGACCGTTCGGAACGCGTTGTCCCCCGTAATCTGGCCGCGTGCAATTTACCCGGGCAGCCGGGGCCAATTATGCGGCGAACGAGGAAGAATTTGCGAGCGGTCGCGCGGCGCGCGAGAGAGAGACGGTCGCGTTGGCAACTCTGTAGTTCGCGTGTGCTCGCCGAACGGCCTCGTTAAAGACAATCTGACCGTTCTATCTGACCGGTATCGGGTCGGCTCCGAGTCGCCGGAGACAAGAAAATTACGCGTTCACATGCGCCGAGCAAAAAGGTGGAGAGAGCGGAACACGCGGCCAGAAAGCGCGGAGGAGAAAGAGCACCGTGTAACGAGCAGCCACGTGTCCGCGTAAATTGTTAACTATGACGGGGGCGGACCAGCCCGACTGTCGACGCTCGATACCGCTGGCGATTCCCGGCCTCGTACGGTCGGAAGATCGACGAGAGATCGCTGCTTAGGAATGTTTATCGCGGGCAGCCGTATCTCACGCGACAGCTTAGAGCTACGGGAATTGGACAGATATTCGATAGCCGGGCATTGCAAGTGCAACTTTGTTGGCTGCTGAAATCGTTACGCCGGTGGTCGTTTGGTTCTGCGGAGAATTAATTGGAATGCGTTCGCGTGTAATTCGGCCGGGTTGTTTGTGGAGAATTCGGCCGTGAGTGGCCGTTAACGAGCGCGATCGAGCTTCGTATCCGTCGAATTGAACGCGACCTGCATGTTGCGAAGATGCTCGGGATGATAGAGGCCCGCTGAAGTATCGAATAAAATAATTATGCTTGAAGCGGTCGTTGTAAATTTGATAGAGTTGGTATTGCAACGGAGGGGTGTGATTTCTGACGAGCAGGCTGCGTATTTTATACGTATATAACAGAAATTAATAGGTCAAGTGCAAAATTGTAAAGAAATTAGAAGAATTCCTAATAGCTGGAAGAAGCTTTTCGTCAGCCGACGGCTGGCATAATGGGTAGGAATCGTCAACTCGGTGATTCAAAGCTTACGGAGAAAAATTTGTTTTAGTAAAAGAAAATGTTCGACTTTCTGTGGACGCTGCTTCGGAGCAGAATAAAATATTTATAAAAGGGTCTTTACTGGAACAACTGCGCCCCTTCATGGGCTCAGAAAAGTTCCTAGAATTCTACAATGTGTTCTAAAATTACGATACGATTTCTTAATCTCGTCAACTTCTAAGAGACCCAAGAAAGATAAACACAGCCAGCTATAAACTGAAGCATACTTCAACACCCAATTTATGGTATTAAACATCAGCTACGTTATCGAGAGTGCCTTAGTTTCTACCGACTGCTCCAAGGTTGCAGTACCTTCAACTTAACAACCCCTCAAGCTCATAGACATTTTAAAAGATCCAACATAGTAGATCCGACTAAAAACTAAAGCATAAATTCAACCCCCAATTTATGCTGCTAAATCTAACATTAGCTTTCGACCTTGGCTTCCGCAGGCTGCTCCAAAATTCCAGAATTAATTCTGCTAGCACGTTTTCGTAAGGAACAATTTTCGAAAGGATCTACATGTTTCGCTGAAAATTGCGAGCGAGCGGAACGGCTCGCAGCCTCGGCGGTGGGTAATTGCAGAAAACAAATCAATCGCCGGCAGCAGATAGCGTGGGAGTGAGGTGGATGTAACGAGGAGCCACGCGTCCGTGTAAATTGTCGGGAACGAAGAGGGTCGGGGGTGGAGGGCCGGCTCGCTCGATACTCCCGCACCCCTTTTCGACGTTCGCGCCGAGCCGAGCCTGCGAAACGTCAAAGAGAACGCCGAAGGGAAGCCATTGTCGCGGCTAGAAAATTTCTCCGACGCGAGAGAAGGTGGCCTGCCTTCCTCCCGAGGATTCTGGATCGTCTCGGAGCGGTCTTGGCCCGCTGTAAACCGAGAGAACACGCGCTACACTTCTGCGGATCATGATTTACAACGGTGCAGTGTTTCAAGAGCATGGACATTACGCAGACAATGTCGAGCCGGGATGGATTCGACCAATAAATTACGAGCTGGTGGGCTGGTCTCTGGAAAAGCTCGCTGCCACCGTGATGTTCGGGGAAGTCGACGGACTGGCCTCTCGTAGCGAGGGGTGGGGTGCGAAGATACGTTCCCGATGGCCGCTGAACGGATAATGCGGTTCTAATATTCGAATAACCGGGTTTTACGAGGTACCAGCTTGAGATCGTAACTGATTGTGTAAGCTCGTGCAAGGTTACAAGCTGCTTTGAAAAATTAAGCGGAAGGGATTTTTTTCTGAAGGAGTAGGCTTCTTACGAATAAAATGTTTTATTTTAACTCGTTGCACTCGAATGATGACTCTGAGGAACCGCTAGAAATTGTTACATTTCGTTTAAAAATAATTTTTGACATTGTTACAATTTTTTTTTATTTAAAAGACTGTTAAAAGTGTAACTGCTTTACGAGTCACAAGACTCATGCATCAAGACTTCTGCACAAGATGCACTAAGTCATATAAAATGGGAATACTTTTGGTCAGAAAATCTATTTTAGATTTAGAATTAAAATGATTTCGAGTACAAAGGGTTAAATACGTACTGCAAATATTTGGCACAAAATGTATAATTAACGATTAACAATGCGTGCTGAAGAAAATTTTAACGAATTTTACCATTTTTCTAGACCTAGCTTTTTCGAAAAGCATGTATGATTATGTCGAAAGTGACAAGTAAGTTTGAATGCAACTATCCGCGTTGAAATTCTTCAGAGAAAAGATTGCGTAAAAGGGATACTTTTTAGCGGTTCAAGCTCGACAGGGTTTACCGAAAGATTAATAAAAGCGAAGTGGGTGGGATCGGAGCAGTAAAGGTTGGAGGAGACAGTCGGATTCGAAGTGGATTATTTCCAACCCCATCCGGCAGAATATTCGAAGCAGAATAGCATAATTTGTGCTTGATTTATACTTGCGTAAAAAACAGGAGGATTAGAGGAGGGAAGCTCGCTCCGTTGTTAGCGAGCGACGGCCGCCATAACGGGGGTGAAATCAATATCTCGATGTTCCACGCTTAAAACACCAAGCACCGGATACCTCCCCCGCGATATCTCTTCGCGATCGCAATCTCCCAAATTATACATCCCCAATTCTGGAAAAGTCTCATCAAAAAGTAAATAACATCCCGAATTCAAAGCTCACCCGAATATCTCGACAAATAAAACGTCGACGCTGAATAGCGCGTTTCTCATCTACAGGTCGTTCCAAAATCCCAGTCTGCCCTCCACCAAAAATAATCCGAAGCCTTATCGTCGTCCGATCCGAGTAAATCAAGCTGCGACGCGAGAGGAGGAGCGTCCAGCGATTACGGGTCGTTCCAAAATGCCGGGCAGGAGCTCGAACAGCCGCTGCACGGGACTTTTAAACGATTACACGTTTTCATTGAGCCATAAAGTTATCTAAATCGGCGATCCACTAATAATTTCAAGCAGCGTACGGTCGCCGTAAATCTGTTCCCGGCCGCAGGTCTCTTAATCGCGGTGGATCGCGTGTATCGGGGCACTTTCACAGATCTGTCTCGCGGCAGGACTTCGCTTCTCGCTAATTTTTATTCGCGCGATAGCCGCGCACGGTCACTCTCGCGAACGGCACGCCGCACAAATCCGCACAGAGCCGCACAAATCACAAGACACAGAACGCGGAGAGATTCACGGAGACGCTCGCGGAGAGACTTTCGCATGTTCTCGTAGAGCAGAGGAGCTCGTCGACGCGATTAACCCGGACTGACTGACAAGAGAAACTTTTCACGATCAGATATCCCGGTGCCGGAAAAGGGAAAGGCTTCCGTCATTGGCCAAAAAATATTCCCCGCAGTAAAACTCTCGCAGACCCTTGCCGCCGACCAGGGACAGGGAAAAAGGAAAGTCTCTCCGGCGGAGATCAAAGGGCCTTTCTTCAACCCTGTCTTTTTAAAAACGTGAAATTTTTATGGCCGCACTTTCGCACCGCGGTCGACGGAGTCCCGTCACAGTAACTTTCTCGAGACCGTCCGCCGTGGGGAACGATTCAAATTGTTTCAAAGGGTAGTTCGCACGCTTCCTGCCGCGCCGAGCCGAGCCGGAGTTCTTCTCTTCCTTGCGTCGTCTTTTTCGAACATTTTTAGCCGCGTAATAAACACTCTTTAGATAAAATCACGTCTGCAGACGTTACCTTGCATACCTGGATGCTACTAGGTCAAATGAAAAGCAGTTGGTTAAACGAACGTTCTGTATGTAAAAATATCTGTCGCTGTAACAATTTTCGAAAATTTTTATCAGTTGTAATTGTTTCATTGGCGAAAGGGTGGATTCAATTGGAAATGTTCATCCCTTATTTCCTTAAATTTTCCTTATATATAAACAATATTAAAATTCAATCATCAATGCACTTCTTGAATAAGAAATGCAATACGCAGCAAACAATACATAAAATTCGCACAATATATTTCTTCTCGGAACGCAAAACAAACTGCTAAAATTGAGTTGAATAATTAAATTAATTTCTCTGGTCTGCACATATATTATTTCTTTTTTGTCTTTAATTAACCTTGCATTTTTCTTCGTAGCAGATTTCTCTCCCGTCATAAAATTGCCAGCGCAATTAATTTCCCCACGGTAGATATGCACACGCGGTTAACAAGAGAGCGGTAACAGCGTGAACAGGGTCAGAAGACAAAGATGGTCGACACTGTAGACCGGTGTCCACCTGGTCGATTTGCAAGACGTACAATTTTCGCGAGCTCGCACCGCCGTTGGCGATTTTACTGCCTCGCGGAAAGCGGCGGCGGAGAAAACGGAGTTAAGTAAATAACGAAGGGGCGCATAAATTCCGTCTACACTGGGTAATATGTATCGATGATCGTTCGCGGGTATTATGGGCAAATTGGAATCCGTATTTAGGTGACTATTATAGACATTAAGCCGTCGCGTTAACGCAGCTGTTTGCGCCGCGAATGGGAAACCGTTTAAGAGCCAGTGGCCGGTAGAAGCTCTTTCGCCGTCGTCCTCTCGTGCTCGCTGGATCATCTGGCCCCGGACGATCGAACAAATGGAGCACGGTGGGCCCGTTTCCGGTGCCAATTTGCATTGCGCCAGCCACCGACAACCACCATAAAGATGCACCGTAAAGAGCAACAAGATACGATCTCAATTAGTCCCCGAAAGCTCGGGGACCGCGGCGAACGGCCCCGATAAGGACCCGACCACAGCGTTCCACTTACGGTGTACGACTCCTGAATTATGCCCTCCGTGCATATATACTTTGAGCAATTCTGCGAAAAATTCGCCCTCCCGCCTTTATTCTCCGTGAAACCAACGACGGGCTTTTAGGGGAATGACTGATCCCCGCGGAGAAAAATTTTTAATGTGCCCGCTGAGATTTCGGGGCCATTTTCGAACCGTTCGGGCCTTTATCGCGAAGCTTTATATTCGATTCTCATTAATTAGAGGTACTCCTTAAAAAGAGTACTATCGCTTCTTAAGCTGCTGAAACGACGTTGTATTTAATTTAAATTCTTCGATTCAGATTGAAATTTAACAATTTCATTCGTCGCTTCTTCGTGAGTACAAACACTATGTTTCATCAAACGGTTATTGTAAATTGTACATTTTCTCGAGTTGTTTTATTGTGTAAAAATACGTATCAGAAGATTCTTCGGATGCTTATAAAGTAATTAATGAAATTGACGGATAAGGTCAGCGATTGAGATAATCTTGACGTTTGTCTGAAATAGTTTCCACGATGTACAGAACACTCCGTGTCCCATGCTACCTTTTCCGTTGGCAACTTCGTAATCCTTCACCGGGACCTTTCTCGACCGTGACAGGATGCGAACTTTCGCCTGGCAACATTCTCGTAAGTAGATTCGAGTCAATAGCGGGCGCTGATCAATTCCAGGCACTCCATGGACCACACCACCTTTCAGCAGACAGTGTCCGCATAAATTTGCATCGAGCAAATACCGTTCGCCGTGCATCGGGCTAATAAACCAACGCGGTAAAAAGCCGCCGTTGCAAAGGCCCTAGCGATCGAATCCGTTTACAGCCCGCCATTAATTCCAGGATCGGGGACGGGGTTGCCGTGGGTTTGCGCGGCGGCAGATTTATCGTTACGATTCCCTCTCTCTTTCTCTCTTCCCTTTTTCCTTCTCTCTCTCTCTCTCTCTCTCTCTCTCTCTCTCTCTTCGTCTCTCTCTTCTGCGCAACCTCTTATCTCCGCCATTCGTGGCTCTCGTTATCGCTTTCACGGTCCTCGTCGCTGCGAACGTGGTCCGTGCCGGGTTCTCGGTGACCCCGGTTCGTTGCTTTCTTCTGGGATGCGAGCGAACCCACTCTCGAGGTCGTACACACGCTTCTGCGAATTCTGTGTGCCTCGCGGCCTGGTACCAAGGACCTCTCGACTCTCTCATCTGCCCGGAGTCCTCGAATTTCAAGATCTACTGCGATGCATCTCAAGCAGAGCTGCTGCGAAATTTCAAGTCTCTCATATTTTGACCCCGGAAGACATCCAACGACGACTCTATGCTTCTACCTTGTCACACAGATCACAATAGGACTCTGGTGATGAACGGTCGTCCCACAAGAATGAGATCTTCTTTAATTATGTTGTCATATATTGATGACGATTTTACGAATCTGTATTCATAATTTACGGTAGGGTTGAACGTGTTTATAACTCACGGCTTAGTTGGAGGAACTGATTGCGAGGTGCATTTTCAACATTGTCAACAGGTTGATAAATATAGTTAGACTTGTCATCTTTCAAGCGTTCTATTCGGATTTAAAGTAGACCAAAGTCTTGGTAGATTTCTAGAAACTTTACAATTTTCAGAATGCAACTTATTGCGTTCCCGTGTGTCAGTGACAATGGCGACATCTCTGACATTATTGTACTTTTAGAACTTAGAACACAAAAGTAAATAGATGTCACTGTGTATTACCAATTTTTATTATCAATTTTTAGCCCATGCCCTACAACATCGTGTCAGACTCGTTACGAAGACTTGGAAAATGATCTATGAGGTATGGATGTTAACCGCGTTTATTAAATCGAAGTCAAAATCTACCATTCTATAATATTATCAATACTTATACATCGAAATAATGGTTAACAAACAATAGATATAAATTATCTGCCTCGCATAAAAATTTATTAGTGACAAACAAGTGTAAATCAACGTACCTGTGAAAGAAATCGTAGTACAAAAGGTTAATATCGAGGAATATATATTACTAGATACATCGATAAAGAACAATTCAAGACGCCCAAAAGTAAAACAATCCAGCTTCCTAACACGATGCAACAAGAAAAATTCAAGCTTTCTTCATAATCCTGTCGCGATAGGTCGAAAAACATTGTCAAGCATTTCTCAGTTTCGCTCGCGAGCGCGATAAAGCTTATTAAGAAAATTGCGGGTTACGAACCCATAAGTAGCTCCGAGATTGCGACTTTACGAGTTGTACGACCGAGAAAAATCGCTCGAAACCGAGTTTCGAGGAACACGGCACAGCCAATAATTTCCCGGTAACGACTTTCGTTGTCGATTATCGGCGAAGGCAGTCGATTACGCGATCGGATAACGACAGGAGTCGCGGTCGCGGGCTCGCGTTTGATAAGCAACAACCGTCAACAGTGTCCCGCGATCTGTAATCTGGCATTTCGCGTTCGGTCGACTACCGTTGTCGGCTTCTGGAACGAAATACGAGCAGCTCGCGAGGCGCGGGTGCCTTTTATTTTATCCCTTAAAGCAGCGCCGGCGTTCGTTACTTTGCGTAATAAGCGGGGAGCGGCGGCGGGTCGCCGATTTCTTTAATAATCCGCGCAACAGCGCCGTTTACGGTAATTGAGCCACGCCCTGCGAGCACGCCGTCGCGAGAAACCCGCTCCGAAAACCGGAGCCCGAGGACGAAGCGGTCGGAACCTGGGATCCATCACGAACACGCTTTGAAACACGTACCGCGGCTTCGCTGCACTAAATTTCCGATTTTTCGACAAACTGTCGATACCACGCACACTCGTCCTTAAAATTACGCGGCACTTTCTTATGCGATAAATTATAACGCTGTTTTTGTGCGGTACTTTTTATACGCGGTATTAATTTTGCGACCTGAATTTATGCAGCCGGTAAAGTCATTTAATTAGTCAAAACATTGGGGAGTGCGATTATGGACATTGATACGAACGTTCAACGAGACTGTCGACGCAGTTTAATGAAATGTTGCAACGAATACTATTTCTGAATACTTAGTAAAAGAAAATATGAAGAAGAAAAAATTGCCTTATTTTATTTGGGAAATTATTACGGACGTGGAAGTGCTCACTGATTTAGCTGTGAAAGAAATTGAAGTGTGAAGTGATAGACTCTGATTTATGATTCTTTTCAGTTATTTTATTACACCTTTGGATGAACAGTGTGTCTGCATTTGTCTAATAGCGTGTGCAGCTAAATCTACAAAGCATTTAGTACAGATTCTGAAATAAAAATATGTAGAATGTATACTCAAATTGATATAGAGTATATGTCAGTCTGTGAGATAAAATCAGAGTAAGAGCAGAATAAGAAAAGATGTTGGTAGAGTGAAACATTTTCTTCTTTGTGGACACAGCAAATTTTACCATCTGGTGCTAAACGGTCTCTAAACTACACTTACAAAAAATAGTAATTTTCTATGAACGCGCAATGCGATAAAGAACCTAATTCTAATGTGCAAAGCAGTATAAATCCTGTATGAGGTTTTATCCTTTTTCAAATAAAATAAAGCTAGTTATACTAAAAGAAATTCTACTGAAAGAAAATAAGAAGACTTAAAAGAACAAAAGCATTAGCCTCTCTAATTATCAATTGCTGATTATCAATCATTATATACGCAATACTAACACAACATCACTGGATATTCCTTCACGATCAGATTAAATAAAATCTGCTGACTGGCCTAAAAAAAGCCAGTCATAAATGTACCATTGAATTAGAATTAAAAACAAAGTATTCTTTCTAATAATTTTGTTACGCCGTCTGTAAGAAGACCAAAACTGCCACAACCGTACGAAGTCCATAGATTAGAGAAAGCAAGAAAGAACCTCGGCATTTTGGCAAACGGCGGAGCCGTTGGAGGAAAATCCGAGAAATTCCCGAGTCATCGTCGCGATATATAACAAGCAAAAATGTGGCAATAACAGTAGCCTACAGGTCCCTGATCCGCGTTCTCGCGGTGCTCCCTGAGGTCCCCTATCGTTCCCTATCGTTCCCGGGCGAAATCCCCGAAAAAGAATGTCGCGGGGTCGCGGCTCCCGGAGCGGTAACTCATCGGATCAGCTCGCGAGATTGTACCTCCTCTGCGGAATCTCGTTTGCTACGGTGAGCGTCATAAGAGAAAAAGAGAGAAAGAGAGATAGATAGATAGAGAGAGAAAGAAAGAGAGAGAGAGAGGAGAGAGAGAGAGAGAGAGAGAGAGAGGTCGGGGGCCAGGTCCGAGAGCCGGTGGGCATTGTTCCCGTTGACGAATGAAACGGAGTCCTGGTCTGCTGTTGTCTCTCCTTTGTCCCTGTCCCGGTGTTTCCGGAGGGTCCAGGCGGTTCCCGCGCGACGAAACGGCATTGGCAATCTGCGAGACTGGTGTAAGCCACGCGGATGGAATATTAATTCTCGGGGTTAGGGTTACCAGCCGGGTGGCGGAGGGAGGGAGAGAGAGAGAGAGGGCCAGTCTCTCTCAGCCGGTCTCAGGCAGTCTCGGGCAGACGCACACATCCTCGAAGTCGCGTCCCGACGCCTAGCCATATATCCACGTCGCCGCGGAAATATATATGCTGCCGGCGTGCCAGCCTTCTATCCAGTTTTTCCTTCCCTTAGTTATTGGTTTCGTCGTCGGGGCCGGATGCCGGGGAAGCGAGAGGAGACGGCCACGGTCCAGGATACCCGACCCAGGACCTAACTTCTCCTCTTCTCTCCTTTCTCCTCTCTTCTCTCGAACCGACTCGCTAGGGAGGAGGAAACGCCGGAACGGTGAAAGGCGCGAGCTCCCTCAGGGACTTTAACCGAAACGTATAAATGGATGGGAGAGAGCAGGCGAACGACAGCCTCCTAGCCTGCCCTGGACCGGCCCCGAATTACCTTTTACTCCCCGGACAACAACCAGAACTGCGTCCTATTGATGGATACTCCGCGAATTTACGCTAGCCTCTCCTCCCCGAGGTGTCCTATTGTGGAAGCGACGGCGATGGACGCGGCTTGCTGATATCTGCTCGCTAGACTCGTCATTAGACCCTTTAACCCCTCGAGCCGGTTCCACGTACACGCGCACGGCGACGTTACCTCAGTCTTTCTGACGGTGCGACGCACATGCAGACGTTTCTTGATACGTTTCTATTCTTTCGCTTTCATTGCTAGTACAGGGTCCTTTAACTATAGGTTTCATTTTGAATAATTCGCTGTTTTGTCATCTGTCAAATAATTTGCTGTCATCAGTTGCTTCTCTCGTCAATAATGAACGGAACCATTGGACCTTTCGTATTGTTAATTGCTAATTGTCAATCGTTATAAACGCAATACTGAATTAAAAGGAAATTCTTTTGACAGATTGCAAGCGAAAACTATGTAATTAATATTAATAGAACTCATTAATATTAGTATTAGTGTCAGAAATGTCTAATATTTTTACGGGTGTATTATTAATGAATTGATACGTGTTATATATAGTTATCATACCTTCGAAGTTTGAAGTTAATCGAACAAATAGTATTCGTTTTATTCAACTTTAAAGAAATGGGAAATTACCGGCTTGTATAATAGTAGGTAACAGTTTTTTTGTAGTCTTCTTCGATATATTACCTTTGATGTAGATACGACTAAATCTAGGATGGGACCCATTAAAATAGCCCAGACATGTTTCTCGACAAGGATTTCGTCAACTCAAGTCTTGTGGCCGACGAGATTTCAATCGACAAAATTTAGATCCAGTGGAATAGGGGCTAATTCACGCCGTCGTCCGTAAGATCGGATCTCTGTCCAGCAAAAATTAACCGTGGTACATTTCCTGTATAAAACGCAGTGTTAAACAGAACTAAATAGCTAGAATGTACGTAGCAAATGGATACGACAAGAAATGGAAGAGAAACAGGTTCGATTTGCCGGCTAGAATATTCCTCACGGTGAAGAGATACTAGCAACGTTATTAATTTGCCATTTTCTCGACTAACGGTTATCGAAATAATTATTCAGGCAGCTCGGCGCGAGTCGATTTCGCGAAGCACAAGATCCCCGAATGCGTAATTAAAACACTTAAAACTCATGCTGTATAGCAGGAACGACATCAATAACAGGTTACAGCGCTCACCGAAATCATAACTCCGGCAGCGGGAGCATAAATATCAAAAGTATCGCAGAAAGTGTCCATAAAAGAGCCAATAACGACGCCAGGTTACCGGGAAATAGCAACGAAGCGTAATTATAGCATAATTATATTTTCTATTTTACCGTCGGCGAGAAACACGAGTCAGTAAGCAGCGTTAAAGCCGCATCTCTCGTCATCGCTTCCGGTTTGGTGCGTGTTCGCACGGATTTTTCTGGTTCACCAGACGGAGCTACCTGTATCCACCGTTATGCCCTGCTCTGGGCACTGTCACCGCGAAAACTGGCGACTAGATTTCCCGAGGATCGGCTCTAAACAGCGAAGTTTACGATCTCGAGCTGATTGTTCATCGCGACACCCTTAATCGGCGCCCCTATTAACGCGTTTTTCCCTCGATTCGACCCGGCCGCCTCCGTAAGTCCTCCTGCTACAAGATTCCCGTGACCATCCGCGCGATAAGGGCTGGTGACAACGCTTTCAGCGAGCGACAGCGAGCTTAGAGTACCGTTGACGAGATACAGATAATTGGAAATGGGAAATTACACCGGCCGATACGCCGAGCCGCTCGCCGGCAAGGATAATGAGCGCGCGGCTCGGGCATTCCGCGGAACCTGTTCGCGGAAAATTATAATTCGATACAATTAGAAGCGATTTTCATTTTCCCCGTGACTCAGCCCGCTCGTTAGCGTTCACCATCCCCGCTTTAATCGGAACCGCAATTACGATTCGACGAATCGCGCGGTACTCCGCGGGCGTGGCCGCGTTTTATTCCAAATCGAATAATAACTCGACGCGAAGAATATTTTCCAGCCGTTTTCTAATCGACCGGAGATTATACGAACAATTCTTCGTCCAAGTTCATTGAATTATTCATTGGAAAGTGATTATCTGTTTCACTCTCTTCGCTGCAGGAAGTACTTACTTATCTCAATCACTCGGACACGTACTTATGCGTAATACTGGGATATATAAATTGCAAGTATTACGATGAGTAATACTATAATATATTCAATTCTTTCTTTTTTAATAACTGTACCACGATACGATATGTTATTGATAGTATTCGCTGAAAAAGTTTGACTTTTCCCATAAACCAGACGAGAATACTGTCACGTACGGTGAAAATCAGGGACTGTAGAAAAGTAAATTTTTCTACGAAATAGTCACAAGTTTATTAACAAAATGTAATATCAATATATTTTTCCAAATATTTGCACAATGTGATAAAATAATTTTTTTATGGATATACGAAGCATTACATATATTAATCAATATTATGTACATTAGTGTCTAAATATGAATAATATAAATAATATAATATAATAATATAAATAGTTCACCTTATCGATTTTTCCCAGTCATTTCTGTTTCGAAAATTTCATTAGAAAGACATCCACATTGCACAAAATGCAATCAACTTCGTTGCAACAGCATATAATGACAGTACAGTGTCGACTGCAAGGAAGCCTTCAATCAGAGAATTTATTTAAATTCAAAGTAAGAAGTGATTTCATTCGATAGCCAACCGGCGGAATAATTGAATGCAGAATGATTTCCTCTAACAATTATTTCCAAATGATCATACATTACACGCCCAGGCCCGTAATTTCCTTTAACAATAAAAAAATCGCATTACGAAAAAACGAAACGCAATTTTCCGGCGACGGTTTAATTTCTGGCTTTACGGGAGCGAATTCGTTCGTTATCTCGAGGAATCTTGGTATAACCGAGGATGATCTTTTAATCGCTGTTCAGACGGTATGCGTGCGATGATCCTTTATCGAGTTTAGTGCACGCGGTTTCGGTTTTCGTTGGTCTGGAAAGGATGATCGCATGGGTGCGTTTCTACTGCGCTGCTAGTTTTACGGCCGCGAGGATTCCGATTAGAAAGTATCGCGAGCTGCTTGTAAATTGATACGGTAAAGTTTCGAATTGATAGGGATTCAGCGGGCCTAATTAATATGTATGGCACAATGCAGTTATGGTTCAACTTAGCTACCATGTTGCGGCTAACCGTTTACGCTCATATCTGTCTGCTTGTTACGGCTGTATTATTTATAACCTGCGTATTGCGGCCGATAAAGATGTAAATGCACTGATAACTTCTGCGCAGATTTAATATTGTTGCGTGTTCGAGGCTTTCAGTGCGTACTTAGATTCCTCTTAATGCAAATCTCGTAATCAGCCTTCTGAGAAATAGTTTTCCACTGGCGCAGATAAACGGTCTGATTTATTTCCGATTTTATATCCGTTCACGATGAAGAATAAATTTACTATTTGGGTTAACACTACCGAGCACTAAAAGCGATTGTACAATCGACGAGTGGAAACAGTGGAACGACGACACTTGTAAAATCTTTCCAATGTCCGGTACCGTTTTACGAGCGAAGGCGTCATCGCCGGTAATTAATACCATCGCCGTTTTACGAAGCAAATGGCGACAAAGAGATTCTCGTTCGAAATTCCACCGCGATGGATCGCCGCATTATTCGCCGGGATAACGCGGAATTTTCGCGTAATCGTCGTTTATTTTGAACCGTTCGAACACGCGCAATTATGCGGCGTACACGGTGCACGACAGCGATAAATTCCGCGAACGACCGGCTCAAGTTGCACGGTAATTTTACTGCTGTTTTCGTGCGGTTCACGTTCGTACTTTCTTTTTTTTTTCCTTTCTTCTCCGAGCGTCTCGAAACGAGCTGCAGAAGAATCTTTCGAGTGCATCTCGAGACGCCGGTCGATTTCGAGACGCACGCCTCGGGGCGGAAAAAGGAAAACCTCGACGCTCGCCTGATGGCTGCTTCAAAGTATCCTCTCTTCGACGTTCGAATCGTTTCCGGGGGAAGCGGAGAAAACGGAATTTCTCCGCGTCTGCTACGTATCTCAACGTATTGCTGCCTCCTTTGTGCGCCCCGCCGTTGCGCCAGTATTTTAAAAACGTTTTAACATAATCAGCGGATAAGTGTGTCAGCTGCGGGGGATGCTGTCTTGACTGACTCTCTGTTCGCGAGCGAGGAAACGTAAATACGCGCGTGAAGTGCCGATAATTCTCTTTAGTTCAAAAATTGCATTCTTCGTCTCCTGAAAGATAAATTGCTTTTGTCAATTTTTTACGATCAGGAAATTGTTTGTTTCGAGCCGTAGGATATTTATAAAGTATCCTGTCCATTCGCTTTTTTGACAAAGATTTTAAATTATACAAAATTTTGCAATGGGTCAATTGCATACACATGAGATCATAAAGGGTTGAATCAATTTTTCCAATTTTTCTTTATGGTGAGAGAATTTGTAAAATTCTACAATTGTAAAACAAGAAATGAAGAAATAATTTTAATAATAAATAAATATATAATAAATCGTGAAATAACAAATAATAAATGGAGAAATATTTTCTTCAAATAGCAAATCAAAAATGATTGTGAAGTATCGTAAACCCCTCCGCCCAAAGAAAAAAGATTAAACTATAAAATACGTAAAAGAATCATCCCCTATCAACATCCATAAAAATACACATAATCAAAATCGTATTCAATACAGCAAAGTGATGAAAATTCCGAAATAATTGTCCAACATCCTGATGCACCTGCACTCGGAGCAACGAGTTTAAAGTCGTACGAAATGAATTTATAAACACGTATTACGCCAGGTGTGGTATGAAGTTACAGCAGGTGACCAGGTGAAGAATGAAGAAGTTAGCGTTGGATTGTATAGCGTGGGTGGCGGTTCTATCGGAAGGCAATGTCGGATCGAAGTCGAGCATAGTTCCCGAAGGGTTGCGGGGGCGGGCGTGGGGGTCAAGCGGCGAACAATACAAGTTAGGACCGGCGAATGGACACAGGGATTGTAAGGCAAATGGGTGACTGGCGCATCGGAAGAGGACCTGGGGAACCATGGCGCATAAACCGATACGGTTATTTCGGAATATCAGCAGCCATACGCGACCACTCGATGCTTCCATTTCAATGTTCCGCCCCTCCAAGCGTAAAAGTGGCGAAAATGCGTCTGGATGGGGTGAGTTTCTGCTGGAGGGCTGCGAGACCCCGCCGTGTAATACCCCAGTGGCTGAGAACGAGCTATCGAGACGTAAACTTCTATACTACCGGAATTAGCTCCGCAGAGTCGGCCGGAATCGCGGACGATTCGAAATTTTGTTCGATTCGAGTGCGGGGAAATGCTTGCGGACTCTCCACGCGACACCCTCTTCCGTTTTTAAAACGAAGCCACGTAAAACTGTCTTTCCGGACGCGTTTTTTCCCATCGCGATAGGAGAAGCGATTGTATTTCGTTAATCGAGGGTCCGCTGCAAATTTTTGCGGTGCTTTGATCGTTTTTGTAAAACGCGCAGGGATTGAAGAGTCTAGATTTTAAGATGCGAGTCAATCTTTAATTTTATGAGACTGAGTGAAATAATAAATTAATGCGAGCATTTGTCAGTCTTTTCTAACAATTTTCTGCGGAAAAGCTCGCTTATGATAAATTCTGAAGCTTTTAAAATTATTATAAGCTCCATTTTGTTTATTAATAAAATAGCAAAATTAGTCAATTGCAAAATTTCATTATGGAACATTTAGATTGTATGTAGACTAAAATTGTCCTGAATATGTAAAATAAATACATTTTCAAAAGGGGATGAGTCATTTCGTTAAAATACTGTTTAGAGTCCGGTGGACGACCAGCTTTGTAAGAAATATTACAAAAATTGCAGCGACAAGAAACGTGCAATTTTTAAAAAGACATTAAATCTTGCAAATATTTGCAAGTTGAACGGATAATAGAATCATCGAAAATAGGTGAAAATCACGACGATCGAAGGGATGAACGATGGAGGAGTGGGATGAAACACAAGTCACCGATAATTTACTATACGCTTTTATTTCGTTTGTATATCATAGATATAGCTTATGAGTATAATTCTACATCAAGTTTCGAAAATGGATACATTTACATTCATTGTCAATGGATTACCTTTTCGCCAGTGTACGGTCGGTAAACGTCGTATCGTCGTCGTCTTCGTCGATTCGCCACCCTCGTGTGTCGTTCATTATTATTATTATTATTAATATTATTATTAATATTATTATTAATATTATTATTATTTTTTCTTCATCTTAATCGCATACCGGCATACGTTCTCATTTCTCGTCGTACGGTTGTATAATACTAAATCTTGAAATAGTCGGTTAGACAGGAGAGACTCCATTATTCCGTTACTTTTTTTTTATTACTTAACGTGGTAGGTAGGTATTGAAGGACAGCTACGCTCTCTTATCAGTTATAGTTATTACATTAATTAGGTATCATCCAGCGGCACTCGGTGAGCCGCGGCGCCCGCGATTTTTCTTGGCGATCGTTATCACGCCACCGATCGATCGATCTTCTAGCTTTTATCTCCTCCATTTCCCTTCCTCTCTCTCTCTCTTTCTCTCTCTCACACGCTCTCCCTCTCTGTCACTCTGATCGATCAAAGACAGGCCGCGGCTCCCCGCTTCACTGAGCAAACGTTAACGTTTACGTAGTGTTAATTATTTACATCGAAGAAAAAACTCTTGAAGTAATACACGGCTTTTCCATTCATTTTAATGTAGGTACAGCAAAAGACGATAATTAAGACCTAGATCCACGGGCTTTCAATCGATATTCCGGTTCGTTTTATTCGTTCGCTATCCATTGATTTATTCATATCTATTTACTCCCAACTCGCACGTCCCCTTAACTTGTGTCTATGTATTCTCTATGCATGTACTTATGTATGCTTACCAACGTTCTTTTTTTCCCTTTTCGTTATTTACTCGATTAGTTACGTATTTACGCGCCGCGCGTGCGCAATTACGGCGACGCGCGAGCCCGCGTTCGCGTTCACGACCGACGAATGTGGTTCACGAGGTGCTCGACTCGAACCAAAGGAAACGAAACGAGCGGTCGAGAAGACGAGAGGGAACCGAGACAAAGAAGAAACGGAAGAGAAACAAACGAACAAACAAGCAAACAAACAGACAAACAAGCGCGCCGCCTCGGAAAACTGTGTCGCTGGCGCGATTAATCAACGACCGATCGAGGGAAACAGGGTGCGAAACGAGCATCCGTCGATTTCCCTTTTTGTTAAATCCGCGCGAGGCCGGCCCAGGGAAACAACAATAAACGATCACAGTACGTCGAAGCGTCCAAGCCGCTTGGACACCTCCCCTCATCGGGGAATCGTCCTCGAGGACCTCGAGGCGAACGAAACGATTAAAAACGACATGTGCACAAACCCGGCTCTACGTGTGGCTTTCCACTCGATTTTTACCACCTTTCGCTTCTTTCCTTCCTTTCTCTCACTCTCTCTCTCTCCTTCTTACTTACAATCTAATTGATAAAAAAAATCGCGACTCTCCCGGTCGTTGAAACGACAAACAAATGGTTTCCGCCGAACAATAAACGGAGGTTCTAACAGAGGGCCTCGAGGATCCCGCGGTCCTTTCACTGGGCAGACAGGGGTGAAAATGCCACCCCCGCAACGAGCGCAGCACCCTCGAGGCGTCATCGACCCGCTGAGAAACTAGCCGGCAGGATACGAATAGCCGCACAGTACGTTCGCGAAAGTGGGACAGCTGCCAATGAAAGATACAACGATTCGGAGTGTGGACGACCAACAGCTTCGCCGAAAACCGGGACCGGTTCGGAGCGAGTACGGAAACTGCGAAACGTGTTGACGAAATCGTAGGACAAGAAGCTTCGAATTTTTATTTCGCAGTTATCCAAATTGCGAGGATGCTCTAGCGGGAACTGATTCGATCGAATTCTTTATTTGAGCACCGTGTCCTGCGATTTATTTCTACGGTTGAAACGATTTTAACTTCTTTGTTCGTAATATTGGGTTGTTCTGAGATAAATTGCGTTTTGAAACAGCCATTGAAGATCGGACGTTTCGAATTTGTATCGTATTATGCAATGTAATACTTTAAAGTGTTTTAATGTTTAACATCTGTTAATCTCGATGGTACAATATCGACTCAAATTAATTCATAGAAAAATTTCTGTTAATTTAGAATATCTTCGTTCTACAAGTCCTCATCTATGTTTTACAAATTAATTTTAACTCTGTAGTAGTATACCGTTTTAAAAAGCGACGAAGCGACTGTCAAAATACTTTCAAGCATTGTACAAATTTTAACTGCAAATGAAAGGTGTAAATTACCGCTTGAAGTATACCGAGTTCCAAATCCGCAATTTATTCCCATACCCAATAATTCCGTAAAAGAACAGGAATTCATTATGTACATTCAACGATTAAAAATCGGTAACAGGTTGCTATTTAAAGGAAGTTACTGAGTATTTTACAGATTCGGTAAGAGTCTGAACCATTTTTGAATCAAACTTTTGTAGACTCGGTATTATATCGAACGGAGTCGATTATGGTCGAATCGACAAGAGCATCCTCGATTACCGATCGCTCGTGGCCGATCCCGTTCCCGAGCGCAACACACGCGGACCGATCCAGGGTTCTCTAGCACACAGAATAGAAAGAACGCACGATAGGAATAATATATTACAAGCAGACGCGCCGATTCTCTTTCTCGCCCTTCGAATCACGAGCGGCGATCGGTGTCCGCGTACCACGGTCTCGGTTTTATGGCACGATGGACACGGAGGGTCTGCTGGTCGATCGTTGACGAGTAGAAAAATGGTCGGACCGTGGTACGAGGGTGAATCGCACCGCCCCCCGTGCTCGTAACGTTTAAATATCTGTACATGTGCACCGCTGGATCGAAGAAAGAATTTCTCTGTCCTAACGAATTTCTGGATCGCGCCCTCGGATCGCGTGATCGAGGGCGGATCAGACGTTTTCTATATAATAATATGGAAGATAATATGAAAGATGATACGACAGATCCTAGCGAAAATAAAGATAAGATCAATGCTTTCTTCGATCGAACGCGCAAGCAGCACCGCAACTAAGAAGACAAACGCTCGTCGCTACCCTCCCTCTCCTCTTCGCATTTAACAAAAAACAAATATACGAAAAAATATGAAAAATAAACAGTTCATAAATAAACAATCAGATTTACAGGTAAAAAAGAACATATAACAAATTCCATCGTTTTTTTTTCGCAGACTCCGTGAGACGGATTCGGTTGATCTAACACGCCTATTTAAATAACGCTTTTCTTCTCCTGTTTTCCCGGCGACACCTAATCGGGCACGCAGTTATCCAAGAATAGAAATTCACTTCGATCTCCGATCGATTTGCCACCTTACGCATGTGTAATTGTGTGTGTATGTATGTAGTACGGCGCGATTCATGCTTCATTCTCTCGCTTTCGAACGTGGTTTTCTCACTCGTACGATTTCGATATAGCTTCTCTCTCTCTCTCACTCTCTCTTTCATACTCATTCTCTCTCTCTCTCTCTCTCTCTCTCTCAATCTTTCTCTCACTGTCTCTCTCATTCTTGCGATCAGTCTGGCACTCGACAAAGAAAGAACGTCGTGACATCGTTTCGACCAACGCTTGAGCCACACTCTACAGTGTTTCCGATTCCCGCGAATAATTTCCTTAATTCGGATAAGAGAAGTCTCGGCGTCGGTGAGGCGTCGCGACGCCGCGCGCCGTTTTCCCGTATATTCGTTTCTATTCACCGTCGATCGACTCGAGGAGAGTGTAAAACGCTCGTGGTTTTAATTACGCGAGTTTGGCAAGTCGGGCAAAGTTGTACTACTTAGAACGCAATATCGTCGACGTTGTGTCTCGTCGTCTTCGCTCACGTGTGTGTGTTTTTTTGCCTTCTCAAATTATATATATGTATATATATATATATATATATATATATATATATATATATATATATATATTTATAGATATATAGATATATAAACCTATGTATGTATATATGTATACGCGTAGACCTAGTCGATATTATTAAATTCAATATAATACATCTATAATAATGGTAAGAATAGAGCGAGTAAATCGTTTGGATGGACAGGAAAGGATAGAGGGGTCTCGATGAAGGGATTCCACGGTTTCGGGGTTGGTGGGGGGATGAGAACCGGTGAATGGGGGTGAGTGGTGGAGTACGAGGAAGCGTTTATGAACGATACATGATATGAATTACGCCGCGGTTATTTGGAATAATAATCTATAACAATGTAGATGCCATAGGTAGCTTAAAAGGTAAGCCGAGAGAAAGCTTCGTATGTGGACGGCGCCCGCACAGTTTCCTTTTACTCTAAAAAACGTCCGTCGATCCTCTCCGACTGGCGCCCGACCGATTCGGGGACACAACGGGCCCCTCCTCGACCACTTCGAATTCGAAAGCGAGGAGCCAGCGCTCCGACGAGAAACTTAACAGGGGACGACCGAGATTGTAACTAGGAAAAGCAACGAGAACGAGAGACAGGGGCCCCGGTCTCCGAATCGTCGGGCACCCGACAATCTTCCCCGAAGAAAAGGTCCACGCTCGGCCACTTCCGACCCTCTCCTTCTGCTCCTTTTCATCGTCTACGCTCCCTTCTCCTCGTTCGATTCGATTCGACTCGAAACGTAGTCACTAACCGTTAAACACCTTAATGGATACGTACGTATATAACACGGCCGCTACGAGTCTCGCCGCTCGCGAGCAACTGTACAAACCACCCTCTAAATCCTTAATCCTCGATAATTAATCGGTAGTTTTCGTTACGTATATCCCTAATTTGTCGGACGCATCGGTGCCGCCCGTTCCTCGTCCTCTGTCCGCCAATGAGAATCCGCCAATCGACCTTCGACTTTCTCGCACCCTTCGCGACTTTGCAACCGAGATTCGGAAGATTTTGCTGCGGAATGAACGATCCGTCATTCGAGATTTAGGTTTATAACTTGTCCTTGTTGGCGACACGCTGCTCCGTAACGTCTCGCTGCGATCACGCGACGCTAACGAGGGAGAAGTTTGTTGTGTTTATTATAATTTAAGGAAATATTGCAATTATTATCAGTCTGTGGATTTCGAGCTTTTAAATAAACTATGGAGCGATGAGAACATTGAAGAGCGTCGCTAAGATTGCATCCAACTGAGAAATTAATATTTAAAGAAATTTGTGTTCTTCCAATTTATAAAAACTTTTATTTAGCGTAATTGGTCACAGTCTGTTTACTGTTAGCAGACGTCCGCCTACGCAGGTTAATGACGTTTCTCAGACCATTTTCGAGGGTCCCTATATTTTTCTTTTCCGAACATGTTCCCGTCGAATTGAATTGATCGGATCGCGTCGCGTTTGTCATCCCCTAGAAATTCGAACGGAACCGACGTAGACCGCGATTTTCCATCTCGTCCCCGGCTCTCTCGTTTTCTTTCGTCTTCCCTCGTTCGTGTCCGATTATACACCGCGGAGTTCTACCTCTGGTCAGCTCGAAGAAGATATAGTTGTTGTGCGTCACCGGAAGTCGCAACGATACCGATCCTCGGGCCCCGAAGACGAAGAAAGAAGCACGCGAGGGTGACATGTTCACGCGAGGCGAAGCGAACATTACGCGATGCTTTCGAAGAAATGAGAAAGGCGTCGGTGCGCGTCTCGCACGCGATTCCGTTTTGATCCCCTCGGACGCATACGGACGATTATGTTAACCGAGGTTCCCTCGGTTTTTCTGCACCCGGGTTTCGTTGCGAGCGCTGCTAATCGATTTTCCGCGGATCTGCTGGGTCGTCGTGCAAATATCGCACATCGATTTTAATCGAATGTTTGCGGACAAACCAAATTATTTTTTTGGATTTGTAAACTCTTACCACTAGAATTTGATTAACGCGAAGATTAATCGGGTCTAACAGCTACACTACCGAAAAGAAATCACTCTGTAAATCGAAACAAAAATAAGCCTATTACGAGTCAACAAAATAATTACATAGTACGCAAAAGAACGCCGACATCTTCCAGATCGTTAGCCATCGGTGTACGTAACAAAATATTTCTGCAACATCAAAAACGATTATTAAGAAAGGTTTCTCTTCCGCGAATAAAGAACACGATAAATGCTTAAAAAATCAATGTATATACAAGCAAACAGTCGACACACAGTTCCAATAGATCGTAGGCTCGCGAAATCGAGTAAATACCAATGCGCCACATTTGCACCCTCGTCGCAGCGACAGACCGGGAAGATTTAAAAAAAACAAACTCTGAAAACAAAACCGAAACATGAACACCGCAATAACGAAACGAACTTGGAGCTCGTTAACATAGAATTCTAGGAAAAAAGAACAAATTAACAATTTTCGGACCCGGCGGCAGCTGTACACTTTCCCAGGTATCTCCCGCTTTTCCGTTTTCGAAAACCGTGCCCTAATCGCGTTCGTAGGAGACCGACCGTCGAAAATAGAACTCGCTGTCAGAAATCACTGCGATAATCCACTGTCAACAGCGATTCTCGAGCGTCGCACACACGTGCACCCTATTCTACGCTATTTTTAACCACTGTTATTCCCTCGCTTCGATCTACTTTGCCATTACATCGGTGAGACATCGGTTACAACAACGGCGCGTATGTAAATCATTTCGCGGGGGTGGGTTGAGGGTGGTTGGAGGGAGGGAAATGTGAACGTACAGCTCGTCTGTGGACACGCATGCTCGGAGCTTAATCGTTACTTTACGTACACGGGAATATTTATCGCTAGCAGTACTTTTAGTTTAGGTAATTAGCGGTACAGTATTTAGTATGAATCCTATCGGCTTTTTGTCTGACTATACTCCTCCGCCATTTTTGTCTCTCGATCCCCGTAGAATTCCCCTTAAAACGACGCTATCTCGCGCTTGGATTACGGACGTGTCTATTTCCTCGTGTTTTCGAATCTCTTTTCTTTTTGCCGTCCTCCCCCGTTATCTAGTACAGTCGCGCGATAATCGAGCTAAAAACATCCCCTATGTTTCGTCGCAAGGTAACAAAGTCTTATCTATGCGTTTATTAATTTGTCTCGACGCTTCTCTCGGGTCTCTAGCGATCGTTCGTTCTCTCCAAAGAGAACCCTTACGTACGACGTCGCGCGTATCCTAAATTCTTAGCAGGCTACTATCAAAATCGTTTTTTGTTTCTTTGTCCTTAGAGCGCGCGGTACAACAGATTCATTTTTTCCTCGTTTTTTGTTCATATATATATATATTCTATGTTCATGTATATATATATATATTTTTTTTTATTCTCATATATAATATAGTCGTTACTTTTATATATCGTGCGGTATTGTGTACACTATGATTTTACAATCTGGTAAATATATAGTCACTGGACGATTCGTACAACGGATTCCCCGCCTTCATGGAAAACTAAACGACTCCCCAACTATTTTTTCTCCCTTTTTTCTTTCTTCCTCTCTTTCTTTCTCTCTTTCTCTCTATGACTATCTCTCTTGGTTCGAGTTACGTATATGTTTCTGCAAAAGGTTTCGTGGATTCGTCACCCCTCCACCCACCGGCCCCTCGCTCGAGAAAGGTTTGTAATTCCTCGCGATTCTCGCCGATAAAACTTAACGATTCGCGTTCGGAGGATTGTAAAAACTAAAATGGACTGGGCGGAACGAAAGGAAATAAGAACGCACGCAGGGAAAAACGCGGGCGCGGTAACAAGCAGCGGATCGCTCGAGACAGGAACATTAAATCACCGAGGCGATCCCCGGGCGTAGAAGCTTTCGAGAATCGATCGATTTCCGCGGAACCGAGCGAACTCCTCGCGTGAAACTCGATTATCGAACGACGGTCGAGAATGTTTCGAGAATCGCCGAGAAACGGGTCGGAATGCCTTGTACGAATCGCATCGACGGACAGGAGACCCAAAAATAATTAGGCATCGATCTCTATAAATCCCGAATATGCGTTTCCTTCTTCTTTCTTCCTCTCTCTCTCTCTCTCTCTCTCTCTCCCTCTCTCGTCTCGTTCTCGCGCGTCTGGCTTCGTCTCTCTTTATCCGCGTCTAAATCGAGTTCTACCGTAAGTATTAGCAACAACGGCCTCTATATCTATGGAAAAAGGTCTACCCTGACACCAAATTACGTATTTAATGTACTAAGAGTGAGATACTCGTCCGGTAATGTGTCGTCGTCCGTGTGCGAGAGCCTGCGTGCGCTTTTCCTCTTTTCTCTCTCTCTATCTCTATCTCTCTCTCGCTCTCTCACTCTCTCTCGCTCTCTTTCTCTCTAGCACTGTCCAGACCCCCGATTTCTTCCCTCTTTTCGGATACGTCCTTTACCATCGTCCAGCTGGCACGAAATAATGGAACGAAATACCAAAGAGTAGGAGAAACGAAAATTCGATTGGAATTTAGGGGTTGGTTTAACTCGGAGTTGAAACCACCGACACTGGGGCTTGACTGGCAACAATTTCCACTCGTGAACACCTCCAGAAGGCTGTCGTCGATGCATTTGCCGCGATAATTTTCATCCAAAGACGATACATTTCATGTAATTGACGTAACAAGTACTAGTACTTTAATTGTCTTTCATGATTAATTCTGGCCTGAGAAGTTACCGTCTTTCTGCACGTTTCTGTGAACTCGGACAACGAGACTGTTCCAATGGCGTTCCACGAATTATAACCACAACATTCAACGTTCAAAAATATTACTATGAATTATAATTATAAATTAGCTCCGCGGAAAATTCAACAAAACGATGACAATGTACAATGCCTTAGAATATAAAATCGAACTGTATCAATGAGCGTCTAGATCGTTCAGAATTAGTGCATATCGAATTCCTTTCGGTAAACTCTAAAGAAACAAACATAAAAATCCGTGTCGACGGTTTCAACGTCCACCGATCTCGACTTCCAGTCGAGCAAACGAACGCGATAAAAAATTAACAGAGGGAACAATGAAACGAACCACCGCGAATCAATCGAGCAACGTTCGGAACAAAAAAGGAGGGGGAAGAGAAAACAAAACTGCGCGAGGAAACGAAGTTTCTCTGGAGATCCTCGGGTCCCGAGTTCCTCGGCGACGATCCTGGATCGCAGCGGAGGACGCGGTCCACCCGACGGCGTCTCGATAAATTATCTTAGACAATATGGAAAACGTGCTGCTCCCTATACAAGTGGTCTTGTATCGGTGAAAGCCTTTTGGCGATACCTGGCGCGATATCTTCTGAGATCGAACTGAAGCGATAAACGAATGCAGCCTTCCCGAACCGACTGTGTCGTCTGTCAATGATCGACGATTTCTGAGCTCGTCGAGTCGAGCAGGTCACTGGTCTCTGTCTTCTTGATTTTCTCGCGATTCGAGAGAATCGTTGTCGCGCGAACGAGTGGAGGACAGTATTCCCTCGCTGATTCAAATGTTAACAAGGTTCGCGCGGTAACAATTTCGTGAAACGAAAGATCCGACAATCATATCAAACTTAAAGGGTACTTACAACTCGATAACATAAACAATTACTTATTGGCACGCTCAACAACTAAATACATTTTCACCTTAACACCGCCATGGCGGATAGTTGAAGAAACTGTCGTCCAGTGACGCTCGATGGATCTTCTAGCGAGGGAATACCGTGCCCCGGTTCCGAGCAGCGCCCGCAAATCGACGCCGCTGGCCCCCAGACCTTGCGAATTTCGTTCCGCCTTATAAAAAAATAAATTTCTCTATTTGAACCTCTGATCTAGTGGATCGGGCCGAAGATGGACACGAATTTCACCCGGCCGCGAGACCACGGATAACAATCTAACACTAAACACGATACAACACAACGTCCCGACGATTAAAAACCTATCTAAAGAAATTCTCGTGCCACGAGAACGATCTTCCACTCGCCAATCAACGAATCGCCAACCGGTTCCGATCAAATTCTGCCCATCTCCGACCGAAAGTCCCAAACTACGGTGAAGACCGAGACCAAAGCTGTGAACGGGGCCAGCGTTTCTATCGATCCTCGATCGCCGGCTCGATCCGGATTGAACGAACCGAAGGGAAACCAGGGAAACCGAACGAGGGAACCGTGAGCTCCGATCGGGCGCAGGCTCGGAACGCGCAAAAGGATCCTTGCGTCAGCGCGTTCTCCGACGCGCGCGTCAGAACGCCGCGGATATTCCCCGGGAGCGACGTTCATTCGCCTAATTGCAACGCGGAGTCACGGAGAGGTAACCGCCGAGCGTAAACCACGGCTAATTAACTCTGTAAAAGGGGAGCTCGGCGAATGGCATCGATTTGTACCACGAAATTCCTCGCGCGCGAAACAACTCGGCCGCCGATCGGAGCTCAAGCGTGTTCCTCGCGATACCGACTGCCCTGCAAGGTATGCGCTTCGTTCCCAGGCTTCTCGGAGAGTTTTCAACTCCCTCGAATCTGATCGTCGTTTTGGATTCTGCGAGGAAAACGCTTGGAGACCGTTCGATCCGCGAGTTTCGGGGAGTTTGATAAGATTGGAGGTTGTTGGATGGATTTGCAATGGTGTAGAGACTATTATCAACCGGATAGAGTATTTAACAAGATTTGACTATGTTTGATGGACTAGGGACTATCGAGTTTGACAGAGAAGCACATCTTCAAACTTGCAACAATCGTTTACAAATGGCAATCGAACTTATTGTTCAGCTTCAAACAGCTTCAAACTTACAGAATCTTGGTCAAACAGTAATTAAATTTAGATGATATATATCAAATGAAAGATCGTTTTATCAACGAGTTTCAAGGACTTCGACAAGACTGAAACATGTTTGATTAAAGTTTAGAGACTGTTATCAACCATTTGTTTCAGGCTGCTTAAAGAGATTGAAGCACGTTTGAAGGATGAGGGATGTATTAGAGGCTTTTATCGGAATCGACAGAAGTGTATAGTGATCGAGACTCGCAGGATCACGACTAAAGGATATCGAGGGATGGTTTGGAACCTAGTCCCCTCCGGATGGCTCGATGCAATTAGACGAATAGTCTCCCTGTTCCCTCGGCCGAACGCACTCGTCCTTTCCTCCTCCGCGTCGCGTCGGTATGGATTGATCGCCGCGAACTGGCGACGACAGGGCGGCGTTTCTGATCGTCGGCTCTCGGCTGTTTTCTAAAACTAATTTCTAGGTCGCGTCCGGGTCGCGTCCGGGTCGCGATCGTCGGCTTCTCTCCTCTCTATCGTGCTCGTGTGTCCTCTCGTGTGTTGTGGCAGTTTATCGTCCGCGGCGACCGAATACACGCTCGTTCCAGTTCTCTCCTCCCGCGGCGATCGCTCGAGCGCACCGCCCGATTAACACTATACATTTTTATACGTTTCTAGGAATCAGTCGCAGGCTAGGTCCTCCTTTGGCCCAGCCAAAATAAGTACGTACGTAGTTTTCGAGGGTGTGCTTCGCATCTTCTCTCAACGCCTCGCGTTCCTCCGCTTCCGCCACTTCCTCTCTAGACCGTCCACGATTTTCGTGTATCATCGTCGTCATTCTCTCTGCCCTCGCACGCCCGGCAGAGCGTGCGTGCTTCGCGTGTCTCCGAGTGTATGGCGCGAGTGTGTGCGTGTGTACGTGGCGTGTTCGTGTGGTGTGTCGTAGGTGTTGGTCGCGATCCGTTCGTTCCTTTCTTCGTTCGAAAAAGCAAAAGAGACACGGACGACCGATATCGAGCATCGTCGCGCGCGCCCACTCCTCCTCCTTCCAGCTTCGCCCCCGTGTTCGCTCCCGTTCTCGGATTCACCGAACCGGAGGAGCAGTCCACCGAGTCTTTCCTCCCTCTCCTCCCGCGGCCCCTCCCGGTATAAAAAAGAAACGGAGAACAGAGAAGATCACACGGGCAAGGCCTCCCACGCGAACACCGTTCCTCGTTCCGAGACCGCATCGTCCTCGCGCTCCGATCCCGAAACAGAAGAGAAGAGGAGAGAGTCCTCGTCCTCGCCCTCGTCCTCGTCCTCCCGGCTGGCTGTCGATGTCTTCGCGTCGAAACCGCTGCGTCCAGTCTCTTGTTTCTTCTTTAAAAGAAAGACAACCGGCCCAGCAAAGTCTCCTATGTGGGCACCTTACTGACCGCCTTCAGCAGATCGCTCTGCGTCTTGTCCAGGCCGCTGACGTGGTGCGGTTGCTGGTGCTGCAGCGCCGCGTTCTGCTGCTCCTGCTGCATCTTCGCTTGCTTCTCCGCCTGCTGCTTCTTCATCATGTCCTGCTCCTCCCGCTCCCGCCTCGCCTGCTCGTTGATCTCCTTCACCGCCCTGAGCTCCTTCTTCAGCTTCATCCGCCGGTTCTGGAACCAGATCTTGATCTGCCGTTCGGTGAGGCACAGGGCGTGCGCGATCTCTATTCGCCGCCGTCGCGTCAGGTAGTGGTTGAAGTGGAACTCCTTCTCCAGCTCCAGGGTCTGGAACCGGGTGTAGGTCTGCCGGCCCCGACGCCTCGGACACCCGTTCGGCCCTGGAAACGTCAGAAACGCAGATTTGCCTAGGTTAGTTTTTTCATGCTGGACCGGACATCACGTTCAACCCTTTGCACTACCACAGTCAATTCAGGGCCGACTCGATCAATCGACTTTATTTAAGTTCGCGGAAACAGTCCGATCATGATTGTTTTTTTTTTTTGGAATTGTTACGGAACATTCTCGTAACCGTGGCAAATGGACAGACAGACGGCGCACAGTCGCTGATGAGAACATTGTGGGAGAACTTGACTGTTTACTTACCCAGTAAGCGTGCAAGGAGTGCAAAGGGTTGCCTGACCGGATGCTAATTAGCGCGTGCACGAAACCAATGAGAACCGGTCGCGATGTTGAAGACGAGCCAACCGATACCAGATCTCCTCTATCTGGCTTTTTTGGAATAGCTTCTCGGAAGCGGTGTAACTATTGATGCTCTATCGGCACGCTTCGCGAATATTCAATCTTCTTAGAGAGCCTAACTTCGAGAGCTGATTAACCAGGCTCACGGCGGACTCGTGACGATCAACTATTTAGGCCTCGATTATTCGTGCGAACGATCTGTTAACCGAACACGATCGAATGCATTGTTTAAAACTGCTTCGGCAGATGCCATCGATGACTTGCTCGATGCTGTCATATTCTTATTTATGCAATCGAAGAAAGTTAGGATATTTCAACTCTGATCTCTCCGAGCGCTAAAAATATCTGACGTACGTTTCTTTCTAAAAATTACGAGACTGTATTTACCAAAACGTCTTGCTACGTTTATTACATTGTGTGCTTGAAAATTAAGAAATTTATTCAATCAATTCCTACGAAAGATTTCGTAGAATTTCAGCAATTTCAAAATAAAGAATGTGTTTTCCATTATGTGCCTATATTTGCTCTTATAAAACTAATAGCTAGAATATCTTCCCTGTTTGTAGTCATTTTTCTCAAAAATTCATACAATCCGCGGTTTATTAATAGCATTTTATTGCAATGAAATTATCGCATACTTTTTTCAACCTTCTTCCGATTATATTTCTCACGCTTATGATCAACAAAATGCTTCCTTCATTTCCGTCGTACAATTTAAAAAAGAAATGTAGCAATGCAATAAAGTCGAAATCGACTTCACCTCGAGTTTCGATTGAAGCGGCGGACCGATTAGCCGGCGAATTAAAGTTTCACGCGCTGATAAATTGCGGCCGTCACGAAACCGTTGAATTATTCGTGGCTCAGTAGAGGCGGCTCTGCGGCAGGCCGGTAAAAAACGCCGAAAACCCTTTGGAAATTCGCGAAATAATTTATGGTCGCCGTCAGTATCGGTAAGAAGCGAACGAGTGCCGGTCGCAGCGGCGGAGCTGTCACGTATTTCACGTGGCTTCGCAAAACACGAACGCGCGGGACCCGTTCGTGACCGTTTCCGACGGCGGAAAAGAAGGGTACCCGATCATGGTTGTCGTTCTTCGTTACATAACCGTACAGTTTTTCCGTGTTTCCCGGCGAGCGACCTGCGCGTCGTCCGACGCCGGTCACAAATCTCAACTCTCTCCTCACTTTCTCTTTTCCGGGTTAGGTCAACCGAAAAAGAACAGAAAAAAAAAGAAACCGTGTACACAGATGGGTCAGTTTATTGCAGGGGTTGAGGCGACCCCGGGGAAAGAGTAAAACGACGGAGTCAGTGGGAGAGGGGTAGAGGGTGAAAAAAAGAAAGTTTTCCCGAAATGTCTCGTGGCCCATTGTACGGAAAGTGAACCCTTTCTTGAAATGCCTTTTCCCCCGGCCAACTTTCTCCGGCAGGAGTCAAAGTCGTAAAACGGGGTACGCTGCATTTTTTATGGTGTTTAGGTAACTATCGAGCAGCGCCGTGCCGTGCCGAGCCGAGCGCTAACCAGGTAAAAAGTTCTGCTTGTCATCTGGCCTTGTACCTGGAGCACCAGCTTTCGGACCTGTCGTAAAGCTTGCCCGAGACGGAATTCCGCGACACGTCGAAGCCATTACCGAATAATGCCGGTTTGTTCGGCGAATCGATTGTCGCGAGAAACGACCACGATTTCTCGAGGAATCTGTCGCCAACTCGACTTCCCCACTGAGAAATCCGAGGCTCCTAAACTCCGAAATTCGCTAAACAGCTCCCATTCGTTCCACGATTTCGGAATTACGAGACACATCTTCCACACAAACATCCCGACTGTTCAAGAATTGAACTTACGGTGACCGGGAAGAAATTACCATTTTTTGGTAATCTCGAGTATTCTGGGGTCCAGTGATAAGAAATAAAGCTGTTTGGAAGACGATGGAGAGCTCAGAAGTTTAGAATGTAACCTTTCCGGACCCGACTAGTTTTTGCGGAATCAGATTAAAAAGACAATTCCATGGACAACGGTCACCTTCAGACCTCCTTTACGCCTCCACTCGCAGCATAAACTTTTGTGTTCTTTACCTGCGTCGAATATTAGTCGGTGGTTCGAACGTGTCAATTTTTTCTCGGAACGATTCGTTGCGGTAAAGGATTAAATCGTCCGGAAATAAAAATAATTTCCAGCTAAACGGGAACCAGCGAGATCTTTGCGTATGCAAAGGCGCAGAATATTGCGAATTGAAACGTCTCGCGAGGACTATCCACGTCCTAGCGACGAGGCTCGCGCATCGGCTGGCGAAAAAGGGTGTGAACCCCCCCAGGGCCATTACGACGTCATTACCAATTGTGCTCGCAATCTCCCAGACGCAAACAGTAATAAAATTAAATAACCGCGTCGACAAAAGTCACCGTTCCCGGTGCCGGGCTCCGGTCCGCGGCTCAGGAACGATTTAAAATGGCACCTCGGCCATTCACGAGCCGCCGAGCAACGAAACAGGGCGTCTGCGGCTCGTAACGCAGCAACAGAAGAAGCCTTGATAAATTTCTCACGAGCAATTTTCGCAATTGGCCCGGGCGTAATTTCGCTTTTGACCATCGACGCGGAGAAAGGGGTGGGGCGAGAGGGAGACGGAGAAAGAGAGCGAGAGCCGAAGAGAAAGAGAGAGGGAAGGGGACTCGTATTTTCGGTTCGTCGTCGAAGGAACCGGTTCTCCCGGTGCAATGAGGGGACAGCCATAATACCATCATTCTCACGAAGACGCTGAGTGGCCATATTATTGCCTCGTGATGAAGCAAATACGCGCTACCGACCAATAAAAGATAGCCAGATTTTGTGGTACGCCGAGGTCCAAGACTCACGCACCGAGCACACGCGTCTTTGGGACGTTCTGACGACAGATAGCCTCGGGAATGGCCAGCCATCTTAACACCGGTGCCTTTGTTCCTGCGACTGACTCCATCTTAACGGCACTTTGCTCGCGTTCATCTTTCGCCAATATTTTTATAGTCAGTTGTCAATCTGTGCAGATTTCCTGATTCAGCAAACAGCTGAGGGCATTCATTTCAGCGTGAATAACAGTTCGTAAAACGTCCCAACCTGTTCCAAAATCGTTTAACCCTCTTAAAGTCTACCAAATGAGTCACGTATACCTAAGCGAAGCATACCAAACCCGTTTGCTGCAGTGTGGTAAAGTTCCGGAAAGAAATTATAATAATTTTGTAAAACCTGATAATGTGAAAATTCGGAAAGGAAGAAGAAATAAAATTATTTATTGAACATATTAAGAAATCAACGATATATGTTGCCAGACGCTAAAGTTAGACATTAAAACTTCGCAGACTGAATTCCGCAAGCGACTACACAAAATTCAGCTAAGCAGTCCACGAGCAAGTTATCGATAACGTTCCCGAAAACCACCCGCAATTTCTGAAATATTAAGCCAAGCTCCTCAGTATCTCGAAAATCTTTCCAAGATTCGTGGCGGAACAAAGTCGGGGATCATTCAGGATTTTTCGGTTGAAATCCTTGAATCATCCGACGAATTCTCGGCGAGGTTTTCCCCGAGTTTCCCGCGAACGGCCGTTTCGCGAGCGTCCGGACGTTTCAATAGCGAGCGGCGGGGCCATCCGGTGCTCATCATTCAAAACCGAGAAAGACGAGAGCCGAGAGCGGTCCAGGAACAAGAAAGAAAAAAAAAAGGAAACCGAGAAGCCGGGAGGGAATGCCGGGAATGCTGATATTGAATTCAGCATGGCCGTTCGCAGCAGTGCGGTCCAGGATTGAATGGGTGTGCGTGTCCGTTGGCGCTGTGTGCGTGTGCGCGCCGCCTGTTCACGAATCTCTGGGTGAGGTCTCGGCGAGAATGTGTTCGCGACACATGGACACAGCCCCGGAGACTGTCTGCGGGATCTGTGCGCGAGGGAGAGACCGTGAGCGCGGTTTTTCGGGGCTGTGTGCGTGAGTTCGGCTCTCACGTACGCCGGCCCGGTGCAGCCACAGCCACAGGGTGGTTGCTGAACCCCGAAGGGTGGGCCATAGGTTACCGTGGCAACCGGAGGGAAAACCATTCCATCCTGCTGCCGGCACATCACGCCAGGGGCGAGTCAAGCAGCCAGAGAACCCTCCTGCATCCTCATCCTCGTCTCTCCCTCTCTCTATCTCTCAGTCTCATCCTCGGTCTCTCATTCTCCGTCTCTCTCCTTCGCCACCGAGCAACCCCACAGCCGTTCTTCACCGAGTTCGCTGCTCCTCCAGCACCCGACCAACCTGATTGTCCCCGCACTTCAACCGCCATAAATATCCGCGAGACCATCGACCAAGTGCTGGCGCGAGCATTATCAACTATTCCGCCGGATCCGGCTAATGTCCATGCAGAATTCACCGTGAACTTCCTTTTTCTTCCTCCATCCTTCCCGCCGACCCTGTTCTCGCTGCGTTTTGATGAACTCGGGAACTTGCTTCTCGAATTGTTCTATTTGCGGGTCCCGGCGCCGTCTTCCGCCCATCGCAGCTCCACATCGAATCTAGATAACAGTATCAACGAATCCACCTACGTAATGAACATTCAGAATTTACCAGAAACTTCCCTCTTCTTCCATCGTCCTTACTCCCGACTTTGTTTTATCTAATTTTTAGTGAACCTGAGATCTGCGAATTAAATCTGTTTGCCTCTCCGAGCGTTCAATTTGTAGATCTTGGCCTCATCTTCTAGCAATCGTTGTTCCACATTGGGTCCAGATTACCGTAGAAGCGATTCCACTGGATCCAGCTAATGCACATGCAGAATCTACCACGGACTACCTTTTCTATCCGTCGTTCTTCCTTCCGACTCTGTTTTCACTGCATTTCAATGAAATCGAGGTCAAAGGGCGAACCGAATTCGCCTCGGGAAGAGTACAATTTGTGGACCCTGTTCTTATCCGCCGGCAATCTTCGTTCTTCATCGGATCTGCCTAATGGTTTAACACGATTCGATCCTGGCTTCACTCTGCGAGATTTCTATGAACTCGCACGGAAGTTCGCCGACTTTCTAAAGCGTTCAACTTACGAAGCTCTTCCTCTTTTCCGTCCGAGCTTGCTGCTCTTTGTGCAGAGGTTACAAATAATCTTCTTTTATGCTCCCATCCTCTTCACGGCCCTCCTCGCCGGAGTTTTTCGGCGAGGATCCCGAGTGCGGAGCCTGTTAGCTTTTTGAAGTGTGAAGTCCCCGCATCTTCCTCGAGTGTTCTCCGAGTTTCTCGATTCATTTGGCAGACGTTTTACCGGCGTCTTCGCTACTAATGCAGCATCTATCGATGATCCTCTCCCCCTCGTCCCGGCCCTTCTCCGACGACTTCTTTCAGCAATTTTAATCTTTCGCCTAACTGTACCCGCGAGCGTCGCCACTTGCACAATCCTCGAGAGCATCGGTTCCCAAAGTCTGTTCCCGGTGGCGGAACTTCTTTCGACTCGAATACTCTTCATTCCTCCATCGGATCCAGCAAACATCTGGACATAACTCAGCAGCGACCGTCCCTCCTCCTCTCCGTGGGTTCCCAGCCTCGGCGCGATTTCGACGGGTCTCAGCTCGCGGATGCCTTTTTGTCCGATTTCTGCGGTTTTCTCTTCTCGCGGGAATATCGTCGAATGTTTCGCTGTCAAAGATGTGGAAACAATTTCGCGGCGCGGATGACGCGCACACGAGGAACGTCGGAATACGGTTGGGGCACAAGGCCGAAGAATGCAGGAGAGAAAGGAGCACCGCTGCGAAAGGAAATCGGTCTCGCGGTGAGTAAGTCGCCCGGTTATTTTCACGCACCGCTCTACGCTCGATAACCCCCGATCGGTGATCGCCGATAACCCCGTCGGCCCACGATTTCGAAAAAACCAGCGACAGAAGCGTGTAATATGCGCCTACGAGGTCTATCGCTAGATAACCCCTATGCTCGGTAGCGAAAACGGCCGGGCACGCCGTCGTCATTCGTTAGAGTCGATTTATTGCGCCTCCGCGATATTTGCAAATAACGCGATAAATTGATTCGCGTTTTACGATCGGTAATTGATATGTCGTCGGAAGGAGGAGAGTTGAAATTGTCTTCGCGCGACGGATGGGCCGTTCGAAGGCCCATTTGTACTCACCGACGAGCCGAGCGGATTGATAGTGTTTTATCATTTTCTTCTGAACATGCAAATCCATACCTGTATGACGAAATTCAACATTATCAATCCGCTGGACTCGTGCTCGGCTCGTCGGTGAGACGGACCTTAAATGGTCCTTAATCGCAGGAGCTTTTCTCCGCTGGAAATCCCGGCGCGTTTTCACCGGCTCGTTACATGATTAAAATATGTACAAATAGTATAATACAAATAATAGTATAAATTAGGCGGCGCGGTTGCTCGCGGGAGTTTTTACCGGGTTTAATCAACTACCTGCGAATCAAAGACGCATTGGCCATGCAAATGCACGAGAGCCCCGCAAAAACGTTATAGCTCTAAAACAGCGTTTTCAACGAGCACGTCCGCGTTGACAACCGCTAATTAGAGGACGTAAAGAAATTTTTTCGCGAGCAGCGAGCCTCTTGCGGCGGAACGATAAAATTACCGTTGTCCTTGACTCGCGATAGATAAATTTTCGTCGGCTGTTTCAATTTACATTTGGCCTCGAAGGGTCAACTATCTAATCGAGTGGCCGCAATCAAACGTGCGTGCGCTCGTTAACGCTCCGATGAAATTAATAGCGCAATTGGCAATGTCGTGAGACCGTGATTAAATATACCCAAAAAGAGTGTACCGAGTTTGTAGTAATTGGCCGCTGTTCCGAGACGGGAATGATTCAGTTCGAGCAAGCCGAACAACCCCTGAATCGTGCGAGAACGTTGACAGTGATTGGACTGGATCCGTTCTAAGAATTCCTGCTAATTAGCGGTAGGCTGCGAGTGATTTAGGGACAAAGGAGCTTATAGTTGACACCCGGCGGTCCATTTGGCAGAGGGCGGCAGAGTGACACGGTGGCGGAACACGGCAGCCTGTAAACGAGAAGGGCCAAGGCCTGCGCCTAATTGCGGCTATATATTAAGTTTAATATCTGCTTTCGGCCGCCGCACACCGCGCTTCGCCGTTCCTCCCGCAGACGAGGATATTGCGGAAGTTTGCTCTCTCCCTCGGCACTCTCGCCCTCGTCCTCTTCCACTCGACACCCCCGCACGATTCTATCAATGGCGGCGCCGATCCCTTCGCCGTCTTCTCGCACCCTCGACAATTTATTCGAAATCTCGGCAGTCGTTGAATCGCAAAGACTTGCGCCCTTTTTTAATATTTATGAGTTACGGTATAATAAACGGGATCACCGAGGAAGGTCTGTATCGAAAATTACACTCTGCGTTTTTCAAGCTTCTCCTAGCCATTTTAAGTTTTTTTTCTTACATGCTGTTTAGATTTTTTGATTTTATCGAGCCTTCGTTTTGTTACAGATTGTCACATATTTTAGATGTTTCATTAAATAACTTTTAATAATTTTATGAAATTGTCGAGGCTGTTGGATTGCCAATGTCGAACAGAAGCTTTACATTGAGAATTGGAGTGTTTACTTCTCAAATTAAATTTGCAGATTTACGAGTTTATATTTGTGAAGACAGCTTCATGAATCGAGAAGGAATTGGTGGAAATGCGTGGGTATTTTCATGAAACATTTAGCGAAGGTTTAGCCATCCGCCATTTTTGTAAAATTTCGCAGAAAAAAAAATATTTAAAAAATTTTAAATTAAACATTTCATTATTTTTCTTTGCTTTTTATATCCTTTATAATCTAATTGTTTACGTCATAAATGAAACCAGCGATTTCATGCCGAAAAATGAAACGCTCTTAAAAACCCTCAAAAGCATCCCTTAGCAAGAAACTCGCATAAAGACGCGTTCGTGATTTATTTACGATCTTGGAGGCGCGTAGGTAATTATTTTATAACTATTTATAGACGCGGCAGTGCGGAATATGAAAGTAATCTCGAGAAGATTCCCCTAACAGCTCAGAAAATGAATGCAAGTCGACGAGGCACTGAAAAAGCAATAAATGCAATTAATCGGAATGAAATTCCCCTATTTAATTTATAAAGATTGCACTGGTGTTTGCCAGCACGGGACATCAATAACGACAATCTTGCACATAAAACTTTCCAATGGATGACTCCGCAGGAACTTTTACTGTCCGCCTCTCCCGAATGATAGACACGGCCGAAGAATTTAATCGAGCCAGCATAAATAACAATTGTCCGTGTACCAGCGTCAATTATTTATAATTGGTAGATACGGATAAACGGCAATTAAAAACATTTAATGGCCGCGTTACAACGGCATTTAACCGTGCTCCGTTTTTGCTACAATATTCCCTTATCTATCTGCCAGCCGCTTATCATTGTATCCAATTTCATTCGACGGGGCATGAACGGCTCGTTATCATTTATTCACTGTTCTGAAACCATTGGCGGATTCTTTATCTAGATAAGAAGCCCCGGGCAACGAATCGAAGATAAGGAACTGGTCGACCATTTCTCATTCAACCTCCATGAAGATCTCAATCACGGCAGAATTTTTCGACGCTACAACCTACTACCAATTAAATCCGATTTCTCCTTATAACCTCAGAAATAAATTGTGAACGAGCCAACAAATACTATCAATTAAATCTCATTTACCACTCGAACGCCAGGAGTTATTTCTCATCGAGCAAAACTCTTGCTCGTAAAATTACATATCTCTGAATTGCCTAAGACCAACTGTCGATAAAATCTGTTTCAGATCTCGACTTTCGGATAACGATCTTTCCTTCTGTTTCGGATAAAAGTTTCCACGCGGTATTATACTCGTTCCCGGTTAATAAAGTGGTGAGATAATAAAGAATAAAATTACGGTAGCTGGGAAATCGCTGGTTAACGGACGGGGAAGCGTAGCGAAGCTCTCCCCGAGGATTTTCCTGTTTCCTCTCGGACACACCCTGTCCAGACGACACGCCAGCCACCGTATCCAATAATCTTCGGTTTCTTTCCATGCCGGTCGGCCCCAGGCGATAACCGGAGGAGCTATAAATCGCTTCCAGGACGGTTAATGTCAGCATCAGGTTGACCATCGGAGCCATCAAAGCCTATATCGCGGCGACGCGCGGCGCTCCGATATCGAAATCAGGGAAAACGATCCGCAACCGCGCGTTCTCCCCGCGATACTTGTCAATCCTTATATTTTTATTCGTTGCGACCACAGCGAATAAACGAACGAACGCTGCCGCACGCCGATGGCGAAACCCGGCTAAATACCCGCGGGAATATCTAGCGGGCTTTTTGTCGGCGATTTGCGCAAGAAACGGGATTGCGCAATCCCGTGAAAAACGCATGGAAATCGCAGCGAACCGCGCGCACCTGGAATTCGCAATCGCGCAGGGAAAGGTGCGTGCCGGCAAGCAAATAAAAATCATCGGAGTTCGTTAGCTCTGTGTCACTCGGACGCTGCTGGCGGCCGCCATGTTGCGGTGCAACGATCGGAAACTCGGTTCGATTCTGATACGTTCGCCATTTAACACGTTGGATGATTTTTCTGCTGAAAATGGAATCCTAAAATTCCCACTAATCGAAGTAATTTAACGACTAAAAATATAACTACATATTGCTTCATTAAAATAACAAGCATATGTTTGTAAACTTTTAGCAATTTTTATTATAATATTATGTCCATAAAAACATTATTGAATAAATTAAAAAATTGGGAACGTGTCAAAATGACCCTAGTGTCGATTAATGCAACTGGAAATGAAAAGTTAAAAATTATAGTGGACGGTATTTGAACTCGTTTGCATCGCAAACACGTCCTAGTAAAATTCACGTCGTTCGAATATATTGCAATAAAAATCAAATTCTCGATCATTTCGAACGCTTCGGATTCGTGATCGCGCTTTTCCGTTTCACCAAACGAGCCGGTATAAAATTATTTTACGAACCTCGAAATTATTCCAACCGTGTAAACTCTAGTTTCATTAATTTCGAATAACACGCCAGCGACGGTTTATATTCCGACCCCTGCATAATAAAATTTACAGTACGATAGCTTTGAATCTAAAATAATTAACAGCGGATAAGCAAACGACCCTAAAAATTACCGGACCGTTTAACGTCAGAGATCAGCATTTCCCCGGAGCCGAATGCGCGCGTAAAAAGACGTATCGTTCATTTTACGACGGCAGCGGTTAATCATAGGGACTCAATCGCGGGAGTTAAAGCTACGCAACCATAATCCAGCAATTGATGTACTGGCCGTTCGGGAATGAGTATTATAGGGCAACGGTGGTCACCGACAAAGAGTTTCGGTCCACGTGTCGCAAAATATAAAGTCTCTTTACTACGCCCTTCGCACCGCAAACGACCGGTCCATTTCCCCTCTATCCCGCTGGCTCGAATGATTCCTGCCACAGACCATAAGCGGGCGCACGATTCACTACGTCACTACGTGTACCTACGGCCGGGGAGAAGGAGAGGGAAAGAGAGTCGGAGAGAGGGTCCGGTCGTTAGGAGTCATAAAAAAATCATAATGTTACACGGTTCGGAGGGATGCGGCGGGAATGGAAGTTGTCAAAACAACAGTGTCGACGGCGAACGTAAACTCGATTACGATTTACAATCGGAAAATGAGGGGTCGACCAAGCGGTGGGGGGACGGAAGCGGCGTTCGGTTCAAGTGGACCGGACAGTCGTTCGTTTCGGAACGAAACCGAGTGAGAACGAGAACGAGGGAGGCAAAGAGAGAAAGAGGGACAGGGTGCTGTTGCTGGCACAATGGCATCGGCAATAGGGCAGCTTGTCGTAAATCTAGGCGAGCGATTAAACGTCAACCACGCGCCCGTGCGAGCCTCCGCGCGATTTTCGTTCCTCCGAACGAGCCACCAAATGCGGCCCGAAAACAATAACCGCGATTTTAACGGCCATTTTAAGTCGATCCGCTCGACCCGGACCGTTATCGTGGCCACCGCGATTCCCGGCTATCGGTCAACGCTTTTTCACTGTCCACTGGACAAGCTTTTGATCTTTACACACGTTCCTCTCCTAGCCCCTGCTCTGGCAGGCTCGATTCTGTTATTCGCCCCTTAAGTGATTAATCAGTCACATTTATTAACAATTTAATCGCGCGAAATTAAACACTTTGTACGCCATTTTACTTAATCCGTTTCTTTATTTTTTATTCGATTAAAAAACTACGTTACTCAGCCACTCGTTTGATGATAGAAAAATTTTCATTACGAAACTTCGATGACAGAAGAATCGAATTTGTTTCAATGCAAGTTGAAGAAATGAAATGTATCTAAATTATTACGTCACGTGTAAAATGATATATTGTTAAGCGTTAACACAAGCTGGGTGTTATTTTTAAGTTTTTAACGCTGTATTTTAAAATGGTTTTATTTCCTTCGAAATGTTAAACGCGACTCAAACTTCTTACTGAAAATGTACAGTCTGGGGAAAATGATGCTATAATATTTCTTGCAATTATTTTCTAAAAATGTTTGACGATTTATATATTTTTGCAACGGCTGTTAAGATTCTAAGATTTGATCGAGCCGAGATTGACTTATCACTGCATTTATCACGTAAAATGTACTCGAGAATAACAGATTTTATAAACGGCGCTGAGGAAAAATGATTGGATGCTCGGTTTAACTCGACTTAACGGAAATATATATGCATCGTTATCTATCGGTAATACTTTCAGCGTCGTTTGAAGATAGCAAAAATGAATACCATAATTTTCCAGTGAGCGACGTTAAAAAGCACTCCACTATGTCACTCCGAAACCCAAAATATTTATTTTTTCAGTCTCGTTAAAAGCCTGTTCACCGGCGCAGCCTCGCAAAGCCACGCGACACTTGCAGAGCACCGTTCTAACACGGTGCTCAAATATTTCCTAAAAATAATAATCCATTTATTCCACCGCAAAATCAGCACCTCGTAAATTCTCGTTAATCCCGTGCTCCCGATTCAAAACGATAATTTTGAAACGATGACAGTAAACACAGCCCGCGGGACAGTGCATGACAAACTACTTACTAAATCCATTTTTTCCTGCGAGCAAAAACGCTGCCACGAAAATCGTGCCAATAAGAGTCGAGGTTAAATTTTCACTCTAACCTCTTGCTCTCGTATCAATATACTTATCGAAGATTTCGATTGGCATTTATTCGGAATAGGTGAACGTTACTTGAAGTAGGAGCTAGTTTCTTCGAATACAGCGGAAGAAAGAATCCTTGCAATTCTAAGAAAATTTCCAATCAATTATAAGAATATTTTTCATATTTTTTAATAAGATTAGAAACATTTAAATTTCGTTTTTAAAACGAACCCTGCGCTTGTAACATCTTTTACCCTAGAACTACCCCGTTGTACCTTCCGGTATAACTAACATCTCTTAATAATTAAAAAACAAGATCTTAATGATTAAAATATTATTTATTAATTTCGAGATATAATAAAATGTTATATATTATATATAGTATTATTATTATATTATATATTATAGGTTATATAATATATATCTTCAATGTTTTAGTACTTATTTACACGTTGGCAACCCCAGGGTATTTTTTACGGTTAATCAATATTCTCAGAGATTTTCCGAACTAACTCAAACAAATGGAAGGTCCGAGAGATTTAATCTTCAGTTGTTGAAAGAGCCTGTAACACGTGGTGTTAAAAAATCCGGCGGCCGCATAGCTGCCGAGGGGCGGTAATCAGCGGATTTTCCAATTTCCAGAGTGCAATTCTGATGTGTTTATACGAGGACCATAGAGGCGTGACGCAAATCGATTAATATATAAACGGGAATACATAGTGTACACTTTATGTCCACTTTAGTCGACCGGCTGGAAATAGAACGACGCCACGGACGCACGATGAAAGGAGCCACGGCGCGGCGATGGCGAGGCGCGCACGGTTTCAAATGGAAACGGGATACGGCCACTGACAGCCGGAACGGCTTCGATCGCCCGGTAAATTCGCAGGGCCGAGTTTTATTCGTCGTACGCTCGCCACTTACCTTGTCGGTTTTATTCGGCATTATTTACGCGTCCCTGAGTTATTATTTCACCGAAAACACGGCCGACCCGTGTTCGCGGCCGGTAACGCCGTCTCATTGACCGCGACACACCACTTCGCTCCCATATATCCCTCTCCTTCTGCTCCCTTTTTCCTCGATCCCTCTATCTCTCTTTCAACTATCCGCTAAAAGCAACCGCGTGTTCGCGGGATAAATACGCGAGGCTCACGAAACGAGCGTAATTCGCCGATCGACTGCTCTAGGCTCGATACTAATGAGATCGGCGGCCATTAGGGCCTCTAAGGAATCTTCGGGATTGTTATAAACGATCATGTAGTCGCGGAGTTCCGCGTTCGAAGAACGGGATCAGTTCCGATATCTGGATTCGAAGCAAATCTCATGATTTTCTTGTTTAAATTGTGCGAAACCAGTCGACGTTTTGCTATCTTTTTTTATCGAAAAATAGGTTTTACAGATTTGTGTTAATTGCGTGCACTCTAGAGAAACCGAAATTGATTCGAACGATACCGAAATAGACATTGTAAAGTGCAAGAATCGTTGCATATACTATACATATGTTACACCAAACATATGTAATTAGACTGCGGAAGTTTATGGTAGAACTGATAATATGAAATGCAAAATTGTGAAGGCATTGGAAGAATTTGAAAATATTGTTACACTGTTGTTAATGCGTTAAAACTATTGCTGGAAGAAATACATTTTTATTCAGCTTATGTTCCCTAGAATTAATGCATACAATTTTTATTTTGCATAAAGATCCACAGTCTAATTATAATACTATTAAAAAGAACTTCTAGTACTCCAATCAATTGCACTTTTCCAAAATTTGCTATGCCCACCATCCACAAAATCTCAAATCCTTTGCACCAATTTCCAAGTTACTCTATTCATAATTTCATTTTGTGGCGAAATATGAACTAGAGTTATAAATCCTCATTGAACTGACCACGATCATAAATCATTGGCGATCGTAGACGCACCTCGATCCAGGCACTCTCATTGTCGTTACACGGGCTGCACTGTCACGTTCAAATTAACTGGCAGATATAATCGCGAGGCCTTTCGTGTACCGATTACAATTATCGGCAGCGATCAACGCTCCGCATGAAATTAACATAAACGAATCTCGTTCCCTCTATGGGCTGCCAGGTGCTCCCCCCCCTCTCTCTCTCTCTTTCTTTCTCTCTCTCTTCTCTGTTTGCCAACAGAAGCGCCGGCCCGTGATTTCAGTGATCGGAAATTATGATCGGCACTGCGTTCATATGGATGTACTAACGGTTTTCCAGTTGCGTGCTGCGACCGGAAAATGCTGGATCTTTCGGTTCGTTTAATGAGAAATCGTATTTCAAACGTTATGGTCGAGGAAGTTGCTCGAATATTGCTCGTGGGAATTATTCTCGTCGACTTGATAGAAAACTGCCGTTTTTGCGGTAGTATAAAATATCTGGCAGGCGGAGAGATGACAGAACCATGAAACATTTTTATGCATCCGTCGATTGGAAAATCCCGTGCCATATATGGCACTTCTCAGTTATGCTAATTGCAATTTGAACGGTTCGGAATCCAATCCATGTAACTCCATTGACCTTAAGATTGAAGTAAATAATGATTTTGCAAATTAGCTGGCAAAGGTAACTATGCAATTCATAATGCACCGGACGATTTTAATTATAATTAAATTAGCGTAGCTATGTATTTATTAAAGAGGTTTTATGCTATATATGCATATTCCCTAAGAAGTATTGCTCTCACCGCCGTAATATACCGGTAAGTTTGACATCGCTTACATGAGAAAGCATTCAATGAAACAGAATTCTCAATCCTGAGTGTTGCAATTGCTAAAAACCAAAAAGCAGCGTTCCAAAAATTCGGCACACCTCGATCATCTTGACCATAGCTCATACGGACATCCACCATGGCGGCCGCAGAATTCTCGGCCCCTATGGGGGTCAGGGTCCGTCCAATCGCGCCGAGTTCCTCCGCTAGACTACCTGTCCAATCGAAAGGCAGCAAGTCGGCCACGAAAAGTGCGAGGGATTAGCCGGATAAATCGCGACGTGGCCCCTGGATCTCGCCGAAAAAAGGAGATAGGGAGCAGGGGGTCGAAAGAGAGAGAGAGAGAGAGAGAGAGAGAGAGAGAGAGAGAGAGAGAGAGAGAGAAAGGCGGGCGGTGGAGTTATCGTGGACATTTTTCCCGTTGTCTGTGTCTCGTTCTCTCGCCGGTGACTCTCGTTCGGAGCCGTTCTCTCGCGTTCCTAGCCCCGGAGTCCTCTCGGCGTCGGCAGTGACCCGAGACGGCGATCAAGCGATTCGTGGGTCGTGGCTGGGCCGTATCTTCTCCCGTCCGGCCCCCTCGACCCCGGCATCCGACGTCCCCCCGGCTCGCGGAGGAGCTGTCCACATTTTTCACCGGCCGGAGATTTTATTCGCCCGCAGCGCCACGAAATTAAGCCGTTTTGAGATATTTATGAATGGATCCGGCGGGTACCCGCCGGCCGAACAAAGAGGGACGCCCAGCGTCTTCGAGAACGCACCGCGCCGCGCGATTTGCGAGCGTCCCCCAACTAGACACGACGATTTTTCGTTCATGCCGGATCGGACGTTCCTATGCCTCGGTGTGCTGCTTCGTTTCTCTTTCTCTCCTTCACCTTGGCATTGTCTATAGAATTCCTCGAACGACGCCCGACAGCCTGACATATCTGCTATATGATGTCACGTAGCCGAATACATTAGCCGTCGCATGACCGACGGCTTTTTTTAGAAGCTCGGGACGTGATTAACTGTTCGAGACTTCGGGGGCCTCGGACCTGGCCCCCTTCTGTGATAAGGCTGGCCATTTTAGACTGCCTAAGTACGTGTAGGTTTAGGTACGCCGGGTTTAGGTACGTTTAGGTTGAGGCACGATAGGTCTAGGTATGTCTGGGTCTAGTTACATCAAGGTATAGGTACGTCAAGGTCTAGGTACGTCTAGGTCTAGGTACGTCTAGGTCTAGATACGCCTAGGTCTAGGTCTAAGTACATCTAGGTCCAAGTACATCTAGGTCCAAGTACATCTAAATCTAAATACATCCAGGTTCTAGGTACGTTTATGACCGTATTCACAGTCGAGTCTCATTTATAAGACCGTCTTCAGCGTGTTCTTAAGATACCATCTAGATTCATAGTTCATCCTTGAGGTCTTTCTTGAGAACAGTCTCAAGTTTTGCCTTCAAGAAGATCATCTCATTTGAGTATGATACACCTACATGGTGTCTCTAGACCATACTTAGGTTGATCTTATAAATAAGATCGGCCTAGGTACGTCTAGTTTTATGTACTTAAATCTAAATCCAGGTACGTCTACCTTTATATACATCTACGTCTAGGTACGTCTAGTTTCGATGCAAGTAATAGAGCTAATTCGATGGCTAAATAAATAACTAGACTTTGTATTACTAAGAGTGAGAATAGCGCACATAACAGCTGCCATGAGTCACACGATATTTGAGAACGTTTATATAATTAGCTTTGTCAAAACATTCTGCAACTCTGATCTATCTGTACAATTTCTGGTAAGCTTCTTTATTCTTATACGATTGAATTTCCGTTATCCAAGCAAGAGTTTCCAAGAAATTACTAAACCGTGCTAAGTAGCATGTTCTCATTCCGAGTGCTGTGTAGTGGATGATACCAATTTCATACGGTGACTCGTCTTGGGCGCGTAACCTTGAACCTGTTAACTCCGTCTGAATCAGGTTCAATGTCAGCCGAAACGTCGCAGTTTTCGGACATCCGGTTCAAAGCACTCGCCGTGCCCTCTATTAACGTTTCCGGTCCGCAGTTCGTGTCTCGTTTCGAGCGACCTTCGTGCGTTCCCAAATTAGGGGAAGCATTCCTTGGTTGTATCTTCAGGACGATGATTCTGTCAACCGTTGGGAAGGAATTGCTTTTTCTTCCGTTTAAATTGTATTATTAGAAACAATCGTTGTATCATATTGTAACTGTTTGGAAGAAGACTCGAGTCCTGAATTACTTCTTGAAGCCATTGTACTTCTTTGTGTCTCCTGTTGTGACTTCGTTGATCCTTCTATTAGGCAATACAGATAAACTAAATGATCATAATTTATATCAATTTTTTTTACGAAAATAATCTTTTCAACGAAAATGAGGAAGACTTTCTCAAAAAAATGTTCACACGAATGAATGGGGCGAAAAATATGATATAACTCTTATTCGCAATTTTGATTCGCAATTTTAATATTAATTTAGTATTGATAACGTTTATAATGATCTTCAGCTTTATTCAGCAATTTTTCAAAAAAATATTTTCCAGAATATTCCTAGCAAATTTCCTTCCTGTTGTCCCTAATGTAACAGCAATTTATTTTATTTAATTAGCGAAAATTGAGTAAACGATTTGAACAATCCGAGTCAAAATTGACCTAGCCACCGTCTTACCATGTTTAATTATTAAGTAGTAAATCTATTAATTGCAAGGCTTAGTGAAAACCGGTGTACATCACTAGACGGTAACGCGAACGCAAAGATTTCATTGCAGCTCGAAGCATTGCTGAAAAATTCCGGTGGCGGGTAGCAAGGATCAGTGTCGCCGGCGTCGCGTAATCACCTTATCTATTCATGAAACCCGTCGTTCCTGTTCCGGATCCTAGACGCCCGGCCATGTTACGTTCACGGGCCGGAATGGCAGCATGAATAATGGCGCGGTACCCGCCGCGATGTATGTAGTACATATCTGAGAGCGCGAGCCGCTTGAAAGCGCGTGGGCGGCGATAAAGGATATTTCTTCGGGTCTCGGTTGTCGCAGAGGAACGTTCGCGTCATCGACACCGGCGAGATCTCTGCTCCAATGTCGCGGAGTCCTGGGCACAGCCGTTCGCCGAGCTATTTATGGGAGGGAACGGGACAAAAGATAGAAGCGAATGCAATCTCCTGAAAGTAGACCCATCCGTCTGCCTCTCGCCTAAACGCTGACTCGGCGCTGCGCTCTCGTCCGAACGTTCCTTTTGTCCGCGATATACCAGAATTTTACACGAATTACACTACTTTTGCTGGAATTAGGATACGAATTGCGTGGGACCTCCTATAAATTCTAATACGAGGTTCTTCTGGCTGGAAAGTATCGCGCTGAGATTTTTATAAAATTCTACAATAATTTATTATGTTAAATTTAGGCACCGACGTCTATTCAGATTATTGCCTTGATTGGAAATTATCAATCATCCTTTGAAGTCGGTAAACTGGCTTCGGTGTTTGCTGAGACCCGGTTTCGATCTTACGCATTCGTGAGAAAGTAGTTGAACGAGTTGTCGAGGGTTTATATTGAGACAAGTATAGATAGTTCATACTAAATTCATACTAAATCTAGACCACCTGGTACGCCATTGTAATTTATATTTAGTGGACAATATAATTACAGTGGCAAATGGATTCGTTACAATTCTAATTAGAAATAAACAATTGACTAGTGGTCATAAATAGAATAATTTTGCTGTGAGACAGTCTTGAAATATTTCATTGACAGTCTGAGAGAAATGAACAGCTTGTTCGTGATTCTTGGACAAAGGAGCAACGTCTTATATCGTAATAATTTCCATACGATTGCACATCACTCCATTTCTAATTGATTGCCGCATCAACGGTCACAAAGATTTCAAAAAATTGCAATATTCAAACTAAAATTGAAAATTAAGTTATATAACGTGAATTATCCTCTCTACATTCTACATTCACCTATGTGTGGGTGATGCGGCAGTCAACGTGTTAAACGTTTATCTATAATTTCATCCCTCGCTTGCTCTGTACATTCCTCGACAACACCGCACAGCATGTAAACCGCGCCAAGCATCTCACATAAAACAATGCACAATTAGCAGCGCTTTAAAAAAGTAGAGCTCGTACCCGAGCGGGAAAAATGCAATCTACAATCGAAAACCGTGCGGATAACATAGTGATTCAGAGAGGGGCATGGTGCCCCATCCGCAGTAAGACATTCCCAAGGGGCACCGTGGTGGCGCATGCTCGACGTGGGTGTCTTTAATCCCCTCCGAGTAAAAAGCAGAGAAAAACAAGGGCCAGGTCGGTGGAAACGGGCGCACAGGTGCTCGCGCGCTCCTACGTCACGCGCGAGTGTGCGTGGGCACGCATAGCTTCCATCACGGCTAACCAATAGGCTTAAATCCCGATTGGTTGGACAGCTCGTTGCAGGTTGGTGTGGCCGTGGGCGAGTGTGAGGAACACACGGACGAGCGAACCCTGTGCACACCGAAGCGGGAAGGACGAGGATCGCGGCGAAGGGAGGGTGGAAATATATATGAGGGTACAACGTTCGTATATATACCGGGTGGTAATAAAGGATTCCGACAAGGATGGATGGTGAGAGGGGGAAGTTCGCTCCATTGTTCCCGGTGGAGCCGAAACGTCATCCATAAGGGGTGCCTCCCATTATCTGGCGTGTATCTGCCCGACGCACACCATCCTCCATCCGATAGGAACACGGCGCACATGTGGAAGACACATATACGAGAGGCTCGCGTATAGCAGAGACACACGTATGGGAGAGAGAGCGCATAACGGAGGAATGGTCGGTGTGTGGGGGAGAGATCGGCTCTGCCCAGATGCGCGCGACATGGCGGTGCCTTTCACGGTGTGTGGAATCGTATCTACATGGCGGCCGACTCTGCAGCTATTCCCCCGCCCCCGCCGGCCAATAGCGGCTCTAATCTCCCACGAAATTGTAGAGTCACCTTGGCCAGCGGAATTTATAAGTGGGGACCCGGGGCACGAGCGACTCCGATACCGATTCCCGAAAAAAGGATTCTTTGTTTTGGACCAGCCAGAAATTATCGCTGTTTACGACGAAAGATGAGCTCCATTGTTCCTCTCCTTCTCTCTCTCCCTCTATCTTTTGATCTCTCTCTCTCTCTCTCTCTCCCTCTCTCTCTCTCTGCTCCTTTTTCTTTTCTCTCAAGGCCGGGGAGATTGGATTGAGTCTCGGCCCGGCAAAACGGGAAGCGATATGTAAATGATCGAGGGGTAATGCCACTCCCGCGCGCCGCCGACTCTTCAGATTTTATGGACGCCCGAATACGCTGATGCGCGCCGTGGTAGCAGAAGTTAATCTTCTGTATTGGCAGCCACTTGGCCGGATTTACTCCCGAGTAATGGCCCATTTCGGGGAAGTGGCCTGGCTACTCGCTGTTTATATAACAACCACTCTTTTTTTTAACGATGTACAGCCACTTGACTGGTAATTAACCCTTCTCGGGAACAGGTTCCAGTTTAAATACATCTCTGGCTGGTGCAAGGGATGCGTCGATTTTAGCTCGCACGCTCCAGCGTCTTCTAAAGTAATTAGCTCGACAGGTAAGTTCGGTATAGTACACGATTTATTGTTTCTTCGTTGCAATCTTTCACACGCAGCATCGTAACTCGCGCCATTAAATAAATAAATCTACTAGTATTTATATTCTGGTAGAGGTATCGAGCACGAGCATTAGCGCAGGTGACAATCTCAACTGTAATATGATGTTTGACGAAACGATTTTTAACGACGAAAATAATTTGATTGCACTGTCCAGTATCCTTCCATTTTGCAATTCGATTACCGTCCTGTTAGAAAAATTTCTATCTCCACAGATGAGTAGATAGATCCATCCAATAAAAAGACTATACTGTCCGGTACTTTTCTCTCCGCGTTTCCAATTTCGTCATGCTTGAAAAATTTGTGTCTCTATAAAACCAGATGAATGGGTGGATTGCGTTCGATCGAATAAATAGAATAGGATTTGACTAGCACTTTCCAACCGGAATTTTGCAGGAACGTACATACGAGGAGCAAAACGGTACGTGAGAAAGAATGTTCCGTGGCATTTTTCCCTCGCTCTCTCTCTCTCTCTCTCTCTCTCTCTCTCTCTCTCTCTCTCTCTCGGCGATGCGAGGCGTTAAACGCGGTGAAACAGTGCGCGATAATGCGAATGCAATAGCGGCGCGCGTAAATTGCATCACTGTAACGACCGAGCTGCGAGCGTTGCTGGAAACAGCATAAAGCCGACAAATCGTCGATGTCCCGCAGCCATTCCAATAAATCTTCGCCGAATACGAAACGCTGCTGTTGCTCTGCTGCGTCACTGGGAATCGCTCGTGCGCGCGAGCCCCGTTACACGGCCTGTCGCTACACGAATTTGTAATTAACGTGAGCTGTTACCCAATGATTATTTTTAATCACGGTCTCGCGCCGCTTCCGGGCCAAGTGTGACATACGGTCGATCGAGTGCGTTGATCCAGAAATATTCTTAGGATCGTTAAATGGAAATAATAAACGGAAATATTTCTCGGGTGAAGTAAATCAAATCCGGCCTGTCTCAAGAATTGTCCTAGAGAATTATCGTTGCAGAATTGTCGTGTAGGATTGTCAAGCAGAAACCCAGCTGCTATTTATTATCGGACTGCGTATTTAGATCACCTGTGACGAACATTAATGAGCGCAGTTTAACGTCGATGTCCATTTGATGCTTTCAAATCAAGTTGAATTTTAAAGCGGGCATGGAAAACGTGCGCAATCCTCTACGTTATTTATTTATTACTGAACCGTGGATTTTGCGTACTTACGATGAAAATAAATTGGCGAGAATTTATGAAAATTCGCGGTCCATTTGCTGCAGTCAAATTTTAAAGCAGACATGTGAAATCCTGCGTATACCTGTCAGCTATTTATTTAATACTGATCTGCTATTTTTGTGCATTCGAAATGAATAAATGCAATTTAATGGCGATGTATGTTTCAACTTATTAAAATTAGTAAAGGAGAAATAGTTTTAATTCGCGTAAAGGTCATCTTAAAGCATACACGCAAAGAGACATCACCAAAGAGCATGTTATGCATTTCGGAAGCCACTGTTCCAATTCCTCCATGTCCGCTTCGCAAAATTAAGGAAGCCAAGTGGACCTTCATACTTCCATTCCGTCACTCCCCCACAAATCCGAATTTTTATTCGAAGCAAGGGCCCGTGCCGGCGAAGTTCCTGACGTATTTATATTTCGTAGTTTCATAACGGTGCCGAAGCTGGCGCCGCGAAGCTGCTTCCAAGATATTAAAAGTCAAAGTTTTAACGTAGTCGAGGTCCGCGGTTAAAGAGGGCCGAAGTTGCCGGATCCGGAGGATCCCTAGAAGAGAATGCCGGGCGACAAACACGGCCGGCTCGGGGCTCATTAATCGAAAGAAAGAAGGGCGTCCGAAATATTCGGGCGGCGGCATAATTTCGGCGTAACGGCGCGGATCGAAGCCAGCGGAGCGCGAGAGGAGCCGCGAGCGCTCGAGCCCTCCCGGATCAACGTTCTAAATAACGCTGAAAATACTATCGGTGTATTTATCCGGCCGGCAAGCCGTTTTTTACCGCGGGAAGAGTGCGCGCGCTAATTACGTGTCACGGTGCTCGCATAATTCTCGGGCCGAGTATCGAGGAGGAGCGGCTGCCTCGCGAAAATAAACCGGTCGGCAACACGCCAATCCGAGGGTGCACGTGATGCGCGACAGAGGAGGTGGGCCTCGAAGAGGGTGGTCCAGGATTAAATTTTAATTTTGCAATAAAGAATGACGTATTAGAACGCCGTTGGCGAGCGCGCGCCCCTCGCAGGAGTCGCGAGCGATCGTAAGGGAGGCGTGCTACCCTCTTCCAGGTCCCGACTAACACTCAGCCCCACCGAGGCGAGCAGGGGGCCGCAGCCACCACCCCGTGGATCCCCTAAAACTCTAATTACGCCCTTACATTCCCTGCCGACCGTCTTTCCGCGCCCCTTCTCATATTTTCCGACATTCTTCCCCGGGCTGGTCTCCCTCTCGCCGCGCACCATTACATGCAAATGCCGCCGGTTGTCTCTTTCCGCTAATAAAAGTCGTGGCCAAGCAATTTAGAACATCCGACGTAGAGCCGCCGCCGCTTCCGAAAAAGATACTCTAGAAGGAGCGAGAGAGAGAGAGAGAGAAACGAGGTCCGAGGAGGCACTCCGACGCGCCGACGAAATTATGGCTCGTCAACGGAGCCAGCGCGAGAGCTTTATGCTGGCCGCTGACTGCCACTGGGTACAATTGTTATTTAAAACGCTCGAAAGTACACGGGAACTGGAGCTGCCGGCCACCGTAAACTTTTTTACTGGGAATTTAAACGACAACGACACTATCCCCGCGGACCGGCGATTAGGAAGATTCGTCTGTGGATGATCCGATTGATGATCGTGACCTTACTCGCGATGGTCAAATGAAAGATTCACTAATTAAACGTGAAAATGGATCCAGGTTTATTCAAAGAAAACTTGCTCTCATTTCTCGTTTTTCTAGTGGAGGAACGTATGATCTCAGAACATATTAGAGATATCAAAGACTTGTAAATCGCGATCAGGTTACGTCATGATAATTTTAATTTTCTAGACTGTAGTCGATCCAATCACTAAACCGAGAATCTCTAAGTAGAACAAGAATATTTTACATCAAATTACCTGTAAAAAAGTAACAATCTCACTAATAATGCAACGCACGACATTTATTGTAATTAAATAAAAAATTAATTTTAATATTCAATTATGCAGATTACATGCAGATTTTTTAAAAATTATTCAGAATTATTATCGACTACCATTAAATTTTTCAGTTAATCATAATAAAAAGAAAAGTAATCACTGTATGCTTTTGTTACTTGAGTTATTCATTGACCATGATTACCTAAGTTATTCATTGATCATGATTACCTAAGTTATTCATTGATCACGATTACATGATTACTTGGTATTCGTAACATGATTTCACGTTAATCGAAATCATTAATCATTAATGAAATTCCTTTTTGCCGAACTCTGACCTACGTTCTCCATTCTCCTGGTTCGAAGAAAAGTGAAAGAAAAGCGGACACGTCGGAGTGCAGTCTGCGTCTCGTCTGCTATCGGTCTGACTAGCCGGTCTAGCCAGGATCTGCTGCCAAGCGACAATGTTTAGCATAAGATCGGTCTTGTTTCGCATTCACGGCCAGTAACTGTCGGATCGTGCGATACGTGGGTCCGAGTCCGTAGATCCCCGCGGTGCGTGGCGCCAGCCGACGAACACCCATCGTACGACGCCTAATCCATACTAATTAGGAGCAGCGAGACCTAGTCGACCGGGGAGGGAACGGAAGAAGGCGTCCCTTATTGAAAGAAGCAATTGAAGGGATAAGATCGTGCGGCGGTCGGGCAACGGTGAAAGCAGAAGTGGCCATCACCGCGGTGAGAAAACGTTAGGACCCACATAATGTTTAATCAGAGCACGTTGCGGCTTTACGACATTAGTCCCTGTTACGCACCCCGCCGCGCCACCCCCGCGTTAGCCCATCCCACCGGGTCTACTTCCTCCCGAGAGGCTGCCGCTTCCGGAATCCTCCGGATATTTCGGAATTTACAGCCGCGAGGTGTTTAACCTTCGGAAATGTGTTTGCCGGGGGCCGTGCCCTGCGAATCGACAACCGAGGATGTACATATTGGCCGGGACATTATCGCTCCATCGAATCGGGCCGATCGTGGGTCGATCGTAACATCTGAGCACCGTAGGAAAACGTTATGGCGCGGCCGGGAATATACTTGTCCGAGATAACTGCCCTGCCCCCGATGTAAACTACGCCTCGTGCCCTCCTTTTTCTACCTACGGAGGGAACGGGCGAGATTTCGCGATGCTGCGCCCCTGGCGAAATTCGAAGCGTTGGAACAACGTCGTAAGGAGGCGAGATGGACTCTTAGACCAAAAGTCGCATCTCCCTCCTAGTTTATTAACATGTGTATTGTTTACTGAGTTTTATTCTTAAGATAATTCATAGTTCAATTAATGTTAAAATTAAAATTTTCATATTTAAATTGCATGGCGCTATTTCCGCCAAAACTATTTCCACAGACAAGGTGATAAGTCCGTAGTGGTGGCAACACTGTTTAAAACCCTCCAATTTTCTATGACGCTACATGTTTACTTCCATAAGTTTCCGCGAGAGGTGTTGCGTGAAGCATCGTCGCGATCGTCGATCATCGATAGTACGGAAGTTTCTTTAGAACACACCTAGCGAACTATACCAGAAATAAACGTTTAGGATCACAGGAGTAGGATCAAGTCAGTTCAGCTCTCCTTCTAGCACTCGTGGTTAAAACTATGAAAGATATTTTCGTTAACGATAAAAGCGAATGATAAGGCCGCTTCAAGAAAGGGGTCGATTCTCAGAATTTTTCTGCGTTCCCAGCTTTCTCTGGAACCCCGCTAAGCCCCGAAACGCAGCGTCCGACCCCCACCAGGGTTTTACTAAAATCCTCGAGCCAACTTCGCTGGCTATCCAGATGCTTCGGAAGTCCTGGGACTGACTGGAGTTAGGGAAAGCTCTCGAGTGCGTTCGACTGCTCGACGACTTCGCTGTGGTCGATACTGGGATTTTTTCTTCGCGACAGATTCTTCGAAGAATATATATATAATATATACCCATGAATATTTCATTTTTTCTCTAGTAGACTAATCCGTTGTCGGTTTCAAAAGGTGCACGAATACTTTCTGCACCGACTGTGTGTCCAGTGAAGCAGCATGTGAATCCTCATGTCCGTATAGGTCTCTCAGTAAAATCAGAGAAACAGGAATTCGTGTCGAATGAGATACTTGTTATTGACGTATGCCCAGCAGAAGGGCATAATCCACCTCTTCGTGAAGCTCTCGGTAAAATTGCAAAAGGTTTCCTCCTTCCTAAGATTATTTTCAGCAAGGAATAGCAGCTCCGACTTCGACAGAGACATCTCGTTGCCACGCGAGGTCTAATTAGGCCGCAGCCTTAGGAGACATTAGCTAGACGAACGACCCTAGGCGTAATCGAAAGTCGTAAACGGGTGATGTAATAATTCTGATGGCGCCAATACGGGAACAATTCTCGTTGACCTTCCACCTAATTCGAGCCCGAAGTATATCGCCGGTAATCGACGTCTAAACGGTTTCTCTAAAGCAGCTAGACGGGTCGTTCACGCCCGAGGGGAATGTTAACAGAATTGTTTAGACACCCCGAGGAGAGAGAGAGGAGAGAGAGGAGAGAGAGACAGAGTGTCCTTCTCTACAGGCGCCGGGGAATTTTGTCAGTCTCTATTATCGACCGACACGGAAAACACAAGCGAGCGTAGGCGGGTTGCGAAGCGGCGTCGTCGTCGTCGTTCGGGAAACGTTGTGTCCGAGAGAAAGAGAGAGGAAGAGAGTAAAACAAAAAAAGAAAAGAGAGGAAGAGAGAGCTCTTTCTCTTTCTCTCCTTCTCTCTTTTTCTTTCTTTCTCTTTCTCTACTTCACTCTTTTTCTTTCTTTCTTTCTCTCTCTCTCTCTCTCTCTCTCGTCTGCTTATTCCGGTTGGCGATGCAGCTACGAGCGGATAGATAAATGTTCGCGATAAAACCGCACCCTCGGAATTATTTGTAGCGGATTTACGAGCGGGTTTTCGTCGATCGTTTCTCTAGCACACCTAGGCCGCCGGGTATTATCCGTTTAGCGGGCCCCGAAGATGGCGGCCGTTCGCCTTGAACTCAATAACGACGGTTACGAGGCGGAATGAACTTGGTTGACCTTAAATTGCCGGTTAAATATATGCAGATAGAACGGAGGCAGGTTCTCGACCGCTGAACTAGGCCACAGAGCAAGCATCGACCGTCGTTTCCTCCGCTTCTCGCCGGCTGATTGATAAATTGACCCTCTTACTTTGCACACTGTGCCATCCCTGGCAGAACATATTCGATCAAACAACTGTTCGGACGCTCATTAAAAAAAAAGGGAATATAGACGGTGGAACCAGAAAGTATATGCTGGTATGCCCTCGAGTATGAAAACTGAGAAAAACTTCGCGATACGAGCGGGAAACCGAAGACACGTTCTTCCTCCAAAATGCTGGAATCTCTGGAGGCACTGGGAAATTTCGTCGCGGTTGAATCTACCAGAAATTTGAAGAGTGGAATCTCCCCTTTGCATCGATCCTCTAAAACTTGATGTGCGATTTTTGTTGGTGTATTTAACGAGCTTGAAAATTAAAGGTGTCAAAGCAAAGAATTAATGTCGGAGGATAATTTACAAAGAATTAAGAATTTAAAAATGGTCGTGAGAAAAATTTAGAATAATTTTGTTGGTGATCATGTTAAAATGAACGCCAAGGCAAGTGGAGCTACATGAAAACTTTATATACCAGAAGCCATAGGTTTTTCAATGGCTAAACCGTGTCTAAGATCGACAATTTTCTTCTCTATAATAATTTCGAAAGAACTATGTACTACGATTTTAATTTTGATTTATTTATTTAATTAATGGAGAAGAAATGTTTCCATTGCAAGTAAATTATAAATATTACATACGATGATATCCTTAAAGTGACAGTAAAAAGGTCATACAAAGAGATAAGAGAAGCTGTCAAGAAACTGTTTCTGAACTCTCCGCAGATGCAGTTTGCAAATCGATTCCTCGTTATCATCCATACTCAAAGATACTTAGGGGGTACATCGAAGAGGAGTAGCTGCAGGTCCATGCGCCATACCAGCAAAAAGACATGAATAACCGTCAGGCAAAGTGACTTGCCGACTGACCCGTGGCTCTAGAGCGTAAGATATTCGTTTCGGGCCGGATCCGTGCGATTTTCGGCGCAGCGGAACGACCGCAGAGATCGTCGTCGTCGGGCCATCCCTAATTCGCCGATAGAGCAAAACGCCTGCGAAATCTGCACGCGGGGTGCCGCCGCGGCTGGCTGACTGCTCGAAGAAGACCTAGCCGGGCAAGCATACGTATAATAAAAGTCGCAAGATAGGCGAATTCCGCCGGGAGCCGTAGCCGCCCCCGCGGCCCCTCCGTGCTCCCCTGCGCTCTCGGCCATCTTTCTCCCTCCGGCTTCGGTCGGTGCACGCGGACAAAGGGGAATCGCGAACGCATGCGCGGTTCCTTGGAGCTCCTGGTAACGATTCCACCCTCCCTCGTGTTATAACTCGTCTTCCCTCCCCTGCTCGCCGCCCCATGCGCCCCCATGCCGCCAGGTGTCCCCTCGCCCCTCGTTCGACGACCACCATCAGCCTGACACGAGCTACGGGAACGTTCTCGGCGCGTACACGGGATCGGGAAAGGTGGTACACACGACCGTACTGCCGAAGCGGAAGCTCGAAGGTGTGGGTGGAAGGCTGGCACTGTGTTCGTACGGACGATGGCTACGAACCGATTTTCGATTTCAAGACTCGAGCACCACGGGGGTGGAAAGTGCACGCTCGATGGCACGGCTGACGACCGGAAGAAACGCGCAACAATGGACTGAATGATATTACATTATCATGCGGCTATGCGGGGCGGGCCCGCCCCCGCGACGATACAGCCGATCGCGTATTTTTCGGATTCCATGAAATCGACGCGACGTGGATTGAGGGATTTCCGAAGAGAGATATGTCTCTTTAGGAGAAATCGAGCGAGCTGCATTCGCTGGTCGATACGATGCGTTTCCGACCACCAGGAAAGGCAACACGCTGACAAATTTGCTGCGGGTCAGGGTGTTGTTTAAAGGATGCGAATTGTCTGCACTGCGTCTCTTGGGGTGATATTTTCTTTTTTTATTTTTATCGATTCTATTGTGGGAGTCTTGGTGGCACATTTTCTATTTTAATCCCTCGCCTTACGATTTCTTTCACAACTACATACTGGTTACCAATTCTAAATAATTTCCGTAATAGAACGTCATAACACTATGGTTACTTTTACATTGCTACTGATATCGAAACGAAAACTTAACAAATTATCTTATCTGTTTTCTATTGTTTTTAGATATGCAGGATGACTTAGCTAAAACAGGTCACTGACAGAGTGCTGTGAATAATTACAAACTGAAAATAATTTTTACATTTTTAGGAGATGTTTAAACAAAGGCTAAGAGAAGAAACTTTATATTAGAAATAATAAAAAATAAAAATACACAAGTTTTTGTTTAAATATCACTGGAAATGTAAAAGTTACTTTGACTTTTATCCCTAGACTAGTTCATATTCGAAATCTCCATCTCTCATCTGACTCGTTGCCAGAATGCAAAGGATAAAAATTGTTGATATTATAAAGAATCCTCCCCCCTGGGAAATGACTCAATGAATTTCTTAAATTACACATCATAATGAAACTAGCAAGGCGTATAAATAAATTCAGTCTTGTCATTCTTACAAAGCAACACATGTCTGACGTCTTCAGTGCTCGGTAGGTTTAGTGTCCACGGTTTTTTTCCGCGACTTGAAATTAGCGGAAGAACATCCTTTGCAAGTAGCGGAAGTGAGTTCGTAAGGTTAAACGTTTCCAGGACAGAATAAATTGAAGCATAGAAAAAGGGTTGTAAAATAGGGAGCGTGAAAAACGTTGAACAACGCAGTCTTTTACTATAGCGATCCAAAATGAAATTTTCTATTGGGAATTCATGTGAAAAAGCTACGCGATCCTAAAAGTAATACGTTTCTTTTGTCTTCCGTCAGAGTCACATTCGCGAATGAAAATTTCGTAGACCGTTCACGAACAAAGGGAGAAGACGAAGCAAGGCTGACGGAGGAGCAAGCGGACACTTCTGGGCGTGATCGCCGACAATTAAATAAACGCGACGCTAATATATCGGTATCGGCCATTAGATCCCATTCCGTGGCCATCATTATTACACAAACTGTGGCCTGAATTGGATTAAATATAATCGAATCGCGCGAAAGCTATCGTTCCCTCGATCAAGAACTCGTTAAGCCCACGTACCGGGGGAATTAAGGTAATAAGCTGCGGTCCTGCGGTACCGACGAGATGGCTTGTCGAGAGGGTGGCACGAGGGGGGTACCGCGTAAATTTCGGGTCGGTTCGTACCGCGTTTAATCGCCGGAAGCAAAGAATTGTCACTTTTAGGGTCCGTTAAGCGATACCGCGGCCTTTAATTATGTCCCAATTAACCGGTCCGCGGGATTCCAGCTCGGTGAGAGTCGGGTTGCTCGTTTTGCTCGGAACTCGAACCCATCACTATCGACTGCCAGCAGCTCGAAAGCAGCTTCCACGACCGACAGGGAGCACCAAATATGTCTGCGAAGCGCACGACAACGATACGCGCGGTACCTACGTGCATCGAGTTCTCTCTTGCTCCGTCTCTCTCCTCTCTCTCTCTCTCTCTCTCTCTCTCTCTCTCTCTCTCTCGCATCTACACACACGGAGCAACACGAGTATGGTAGTTTGTGTGCCCGAGCGAACACTATACCTCACACAGCGGCGCGCACGACTACCGATCCCCGGTTGTTCACGTACGTAAGTATAAAGAGAAGAGGCGTAATATCCTCCAGCGGAGCCGCGGGACGGTACAAAAGCTGGGAATGGAGCCTTTAGTTTTTATCGAGGGATAAAAGTCGTGATAAGCTGTATCAGGGGTGTTCCGTGAAAGAGCACGGCGACGTACTCGCGCGATATCCGGACCGGATATCGGCGTCGGTACGTGTGTGCACGGGAACGTGCACCCCGAAATTTCGGGGCTTATTGCCCCGAGGACGTTCCGTGACGTTCGTTCCTCTCGGTCTCGACGAGAGGCGCACCCTTGCCGACGAATTGCCCGAAACCGAAACGGGAACGGCTACCAAACGGATCGTCGTCGATCCGTCTTAATTTACCGCCCAGCCGAAGAGACGTCTCTTTCCTCGACTGTTATACTCCGACATAGCGCTGGGTCGTTTTATGGACGCTGTTAGTTCGGTGCGGAAATAACCTTTTTGCTTTCCGGCTGACATTATCGGTTTCCCGTTAACCTTCTGTTAATTCGCGTAGCGTCACGGTTTTTCTTATATCGTATATCGTCATCCAGATTACACGATAATTCGTGTTAAATTTTGGCCTCCGATTTTCTAGAAGCTCGATTTGTATTGTCACGACACTAGAGAGTGGATAAGGCAACAGAGTCGACCACTCAGTTTTAGACACTTCAAAATGTAAGGAAATAAGTACAGGAATTTCTTCCACATTGTCCCTCAGCTTGGAAACAAAAATGGAGAACTTGAAATTATTACCAAACGGATTCAAGCGTACGTTCATTGCTAGCTAGTACAGCTAGGGTTAAAATTCTGCCTCGGCTCGCGTGCTAGGGCCATCGGTGAAAGACCGCTACAAATCCTCCCCTAACAGCGACAACTTAATTACAGTACCGACCGCAGGAACTTTTTTTCTTCTTTCTCGTTTCGTTGGACGGACTATAGCTAGAACCAAAATTTGTCTAAGTCGGAAAAAAGTCGGGCCGATAAAATAATCCAACATCCCAGTGCGCAGTCATCGTCCAGTATCCAGTTCCCAGATACTATAGTCGTCTACGGTTACGGTAGCCAGTATCCGGACAACTATTGCTCGTTCGAAACCGCCTTCCCAACGATTTCCCGACATCGTCCCCCCGTTACAGCTCCTGACAAGGCGAGCAGCCTGTTGTTACAGATGTTAATTACCCTCTAAATCTCTCTCCGAGCCATTAAAAATTACTCTTCGTTTGCTGTCCTCTCCATCAACGTCGCAAAGTCAGTTTACACTGGGAGGGATGGCCGGAGGGTGGATACTACCATAGCAGGAGGGTCGCGTAACAGCACGACAACTTCCCATTCCGAGGCAATCGTCTCGTAAGATTACACCGTGTCCCTGGGGACACGAATCTCGCATTTTCATGCTCCCTTTTTCTCTCCCCCTCTGTAGAACTGGACCCGGGAGTCACCAGAAATTACTATTCGAATCAAGAAGTCAATAATCGCTGAGTTACTATCTGAATGAAGTGAGTAGAACTGCCATAAAACATTGCCCCTCCTCGGATAATCAAGCAATAAATTTTTACTTAAAAACTATTTTAAATTTACGATATTGTTGCGAATTGCCCTTTGACAAGATACAATTATTATCAATAAATCGTGGATTTTATACATTCGTCAAAAAGATTAAAAGCAATTAATGATGTTGACGTACTACTTTCGACCAATTAAATTTGTTAAAGAAAGAACGAAATTTCTAAGTTGGTCCATTTTAATTATCAAGGTTGAATCGAAGCAACCCCAATGCTTCGTCAAACGATCAGCAATTTTCTAGCAAACTCGGCTATCGAACAAGTAACTTGCAAACTGTTGTTCGACGACCACCGCATTCGCATGAACCAAATGACCTTTTACCATTATACTATTATCAACGTTGAATCGAAGCATCCCCTAAATTAATTACTAATAGGCCACCACTAGGACAAGCATTTCGAATTTAATCGTTCTTAGGTTCTACAGAATGGAAGGTACGCTGATCGACTATAATTCCAGGATGTAACAGAAGTTTCTCTCCTTTCCACTGAATCAGCAATTGAGTCCGGCACGTGAACCCAAAAAGATCGTACCCGATCGAAGTAATCGCTTGACCCTCGGGGTCGGTAATCGTGTAGCGACAATTAGAGGACCATCGGAATCGGTCACGGCGTGAATCAAGCCTGGATCGTTACGCGGACGTAAACATCGTAATTCTGATCGGTAGTAAATCTACCTGGGCTCGGGGAGGAGCGTAGCCGGCTTCTCTCGGTTCGGTATTGGCCATCCGGAGGCATAGATTATACAGGAGAGTCCCCGGGGATCGGGAGGAGAGGGTTTCCTCCAGCTTCCAACCCTCGCGCGTCTCTCTCCCTCTTTCGACCCACCCTTCTGTCGTTTCAGAACCGTCTCCCTTTCTCTCTCCTCTCCTCGCTTTCCTCGACGGCTAAAGGTCTATATCGCGCACCGTCAAACCTACCCGAATTGCTCGTCGTCGTGTTATGCAAACGGGCGCATTTGTTACGATAGTGCCCGCCGGGGGGTCGTTCTCCACCGGCGTGGCGTGGCATGGCGTGGCGTGGCGTGGCGTGGCGCACAGCCCGGGAGTAACAGAGTCATCCAGATCCTCGGGATCCACCTAGATCCCCGATCCTCGCCCGGCCAGCACGTCTTCTCGCCTGGACAACGTCGTTCCAACTGTCAGAGCTGCGTTCCCCTTCGCTCGAGTTCCTTCCAGCGAATGTTACCATCGCGAGAACCAACCCCTTCTCACTCTCTCTCCTCTCTCTCTCGCTCGCTCTCTCGTCGAGTCAGCCTTCGTTAACCTTTGAACGGATTGTTTAGACGCGCGGCGAGATGTTTAATTGCTTCGCTCCTCCTCCGGACAATTGGGGATCGGGTTTCCGCATGATTCTACAGAGCGACGCGAAAATTCGGGGTGAAAGGACTGGGCTGATGATGGCCTCCGGCCTGATTAGTTCGCACCCGGTGTTACTGTGTAATGAACGAAGCCGGTTCGTAGTGGTAAAGTGGACTGCTTCAATTATTTATACTGGCTCGCGATGAGAAATGTTTGCGATGGATTTTCTGCGGATAGTAACGCGCACGTGTGACAGCCATCTTTATAGTATATATCCAATGTTTCTACCGTTTTCGTAAAATTTGTTCGAGGATCTCCTGCTTTGTTCCTTAATTCTTTTAGTGCCGACCAAGAGAGTCGTGTGTACCTGGGTCAAATATACAAAACTAGTGTGATATAATTTGGCAAAGTTCCGGGGAAAAATTATAAGAATTGTAGCAATTTCGTAAGACCTGATAATTAGAAAATTCAAGAAGATAAGACATGAGACTGTTATCTATTAAACATATAAGGTAAATATTTTTATCTAGAGTAGCGAACAATGATGCATTAATGTTCGGCACTAAAAGGGTTGATTACTCGTCGAATTGTTTCCGGCATTGGCAATAGCGAATCTTGAGTGGCGAAACCAGCTGTCAAACTGTAAAATTTATAGCTAATTGATATAGCCTGCGATTGAAAACTACATACCAGCGCCTGAGAGGTAATTCACGCGAAGTGTCCCACTAATTAGAATTGGTTGGTAATAACGCGGGAATCGATATCTTATTTAATATACCAATGTATTATAGGCCTATACGCGTTTACGACTCCAATCTTTCACCGAGCCGATTCAGCATAAATAACATCGACGGAGGCAGCGCGAGCATCCGATCTAAAAGGTCCGAGAAATAGAAGTCGTGGTTTGCTCGGCCTTGTCTAATTAAGAAGCACTTAATTCGAATCGACGTCGACCGCGATCGGTTCCGATGATCGCCGATTCCACGCACGGAATTCCACGGACACTTAACGATCCCCGCACATCCTTATTCGTCACATATTTCACCGGATCGTTCTATCCTTCTCGTAAAACTTTATCGACCGTGAAAATAACACTCTGTCGGGTGTTATATCTGTCAAGTGACATTCTCCAAGTTTTAACGACCGTCACGCGCCTCCATATCTGTCGACCGGAACCCTTCTTTCGCCGACTTGATTTTTGCGAAGTTCGCCTAAGCGAGCGTCGAGGAGGAAACCTCAGCGGCGACGGGACACGTAAAAAGTTACGCAGAAATTTTTACGGTTCCCCAAAACGATTGTTCTAACAGCGGCGGGACGCGAGGAAACGATTACGCCGCCGAAAACGAGAAGTCCCGTCGATTTCAAGCACTCGGGAGAAAAATAGCGGACTCCTCGTCATCCCTCGTCATCCCCGACTATGGTCGGAATGAAATGTAGAAAGTCCTCCTTGTCTCTCCTCTCTTTCGCTCTCTTTTGCTCTCGCCGTCTCGCTCCAGCTCGCTCCCCTCAGTCCGTCTACATTTCGAATCAAGAAACTTTGTCCTGCCGCGCGCGAGCTCGCGCGGCTCCCATCGAGCGCGAGCGGAGAACGGCCGGGACGTTACCAAGTTTCGGTCCGGGGAGAAGCAATTTTTCTCTTAAACACCGCGCTAAAGTTGAAACTTTCGGCATAGAGATGAAGACAAGTTCGACTAGCAGCGAACTCGACTAGCAGCGACTCGGAAGAATAGGATATCCGACTCGAAAACTCTGAACGAGATGTTTGTTAGAAAGGAACTTTTAGCTAATCGCGGAGCCGGGGCCGAGGGGATGGAGGACGACTGGAATAAGACTCTCTGCGAACACTCGAAGAGGCGAGAATTTCCCTTTGTACACGGATCCGCCTCGATGGAGACAAGTTTTCGCGAATTAGCGACCGGCTTGCCCGAGGAATTACCTGCTCTGTTCACTCATTCGACAACGTCGCATGGGAACGCCGCATTTGATCGTTGCTTTCGAAATGATGATTAGAAGCATTGTCAGCTAAGAGATTATTGCAATCGCTTCACGTTCGCATAACACGTTCGTTATATAATTGACTCTTTAGGGTAACAGATGGGTAAAGGGTAAATAATTATTTTGGACTGCAGCAGAAGTCCCAGTTTAATTGAACTCATTAACGATATAGTGACAAGGCTAAACGAGAACACCCTCTTGACTTAATTTAATTTTTCACACTTAATCAACGTTTGTTAAATTAATTTTAGCTATAATACCATATACGTAGCTATTATAAGTAGACTACGGATTTTATGCATTTATTGAAATTATGTGAAATTATTGAAATTAAAAGAAACAATCTATTTTTATTTAAATTCTGTTCCTTACAATGGTTTTGGAAAATGTTTATTTTTCATTAAAATCCGCAGTCTAATTATAACCTTATCGCTAACAGTAGTAGCGAAGGCCACACAGTATTGTATGCACTACATAACTGTTAACATTATATAAGAAATTGCTACAAACAAGTAAGAAATAATGCAAAAAATATTTATAATTTCATACTTTAAACAAAGAAAAAGAAATCTCACTCACTTTAGACAATTTTTAACGTCTTCGATATATAATTTAATTAAAAATTCGGCAACCATAAGCACGACCATTGCCACAATGAAACATAGTACACAGTGCGCAGAAGCCGGGAGCAGCGAAAGTTACTCGCCAATAAATCCGGCGATCGTTATGGCGAAAAAAATTGGAGCTCTCGGCGAGCCACCGCGTTCGTTCGGCTTTTAATTGCAGCTTTCTCGAAACGCGAAACAGCCGCAATTACCCAGGGAGGAATAGAGTGGGAGTAGGGGTTGAACAACTAAAACCGGCGGGCCCGATTATTTTTCTGGTAATTCGTGCGGCGCGGCCCCCGTGAATTTCCAGCGGGCATTGGTATGCAAGTCGCCGCGAGGATCCAACCTCTAAACCTAAGTTTTCATTAGAACGCTCGTTCCCGCTATCTCAATCCTCGTTCGCCCCGGGGCATAATCGTATTTCAACGAAATCCTGTTAGCAGCCGGGAGAGAGCCGGCCGAACGGGCGCATGGAGCGCACTATTTTACCCGAACTGCGCTCCCATTGTACAATGGCTCAGCCTTTTGCAATCTCGCTGGCGCGTGAACGCTTCCCAACTCCAGGGATATTTACTCGAGCCCGTTCCCGGCCGCTGTATCGAGCGGCTAGAGCAGAATCCCACGGAATAATTCAGCCGGGGAAAACGGTCCTCTTTCGTGGCCGAAATCGCAGAGCGGAATACGGACCCGAGGCGAGAACTCCGTCGCCATTTTATCCGTTTCGCATATTAGACAGTTCCAGCACGCGCGAATAGGTCCTTCGGAAATCTGTACGCTAATAAACTTTCGGGAGTTCGACGCGATACTTCCTTCGTCGTTCCTTCTTTCTCCTCTGTCTTAGTTCTCTTTGGAACAGACTTCTTTGCATGTACTTTATGAATCTCGTAATCTTCGTAAGCATTGTCGGGACCACTTCCGGCGCTATTACATGGCTACGAGGAAACCCCACACATCTGCCTACTTATGTTAGACACTGCATATATGGAATCATTCGTAAAGGTTTGGCTCTTGTTCTTAAAACTTCGAGGACGAATATCGACATTCTGTACTCGGTATGAGCCAAAAATATAGTCGCAGAATTATGTGCCGCTTACTAGTTTTATTCGCAAGTGAACTACTCTCATCAAATTTTTTAATTATTCTTTTGATTTGCATACTTGATGAAGAATTTTCTCTTTCATATCCTGTTCGAAATTGTCTTGCAACTTCTGCATAAATTTCACCAAATTTGTAATAATCTTTAATAATAAACAGGCGGTGTTGAATCTATTTTTGTTCACCGCGATGTTTCTACTTGTCAAATGTGAAATATATAGCAATCTAATAGGCAAATGTAAGTAGCGCGAAATTTAAAAGTAATACACAGGAATGAAACATCTTTAAAATAACAATAAACATCGTACCATTGAACAAGGAACAAGAAAAATCGCATGATTAGAGGCTCGATGAGAAAGGGTTGCTGCTGAATCAGACGCAACGGGAGGATGAAGGCATCCAGGAGAACAAGTTTAAGAAACATCCCGGACAAAGATTAAAGCGTAGCCAGTGATGGGCAACAGCGGAACGGACCGATAGTAAAGATGGCCCTTGAATATAGAAATTGTCGTTGAATACGAGTTTGTCGGTCGCGCTAGGAGGCCCGGTCGGAAAAATGGTGGCCGCCACCGGCTATCGAGGAGCAGAGATAGCGCCACCGTTGTAATTACGATAAATCGTGGCTCTCTACCTCCCCGTTTGCCCACACCGCCGATAATTATCGGTGCCGGTGGAACGGGATCCGCCGAGTCCGTGTTTCTCTCCTCGTGGCGCTCTCGCCTACGGTTCGCGATTTTCTTTTTCCTCCTCCCGGGGTCGCTCCCCCCTCTCTCTCTTTCTCTCTCTCTGTCTCTCCTTCTCTGCCTCCTTTTATCTTTTACTCTCTCTCTCTTGCTCTCTAGCTTCTCTCGTTTTCTCTCTTTCTTTGCCTCCCTCTCTCTTTCGCTCTTTGTCTCACTCACAGTTCTCGATTTTCTTTTTCCTCCTCTCGGAGGCGCTCTCTCTCTCTCTCTCCCATTCTCTCTTTTGCTCTTTCTCTCTTACCCCTTCTGCCTCCTTCACTCTTTCTGTCTCTTTTACCCTTTCCGTCTCTCTTACCCTTTCTGTCTCTTTCGCTCCCTGCCGTCTCTCGCTCTTCCTCTCCCGCTGTCTCTCCCCCGCCCTTTTTTCCATTCGGCGAGCCTCCCTCGGGTTGCGCAAATGGCACCGGCGGAATATACGATCAGCCGCGACACAAGCGGCGCTGCCGACTCCCCTTGGTAATCTGTTCGGTGAACAAGTTTATAAATTAGAACGCTCGTGCGCGAGCCTCCTCGCGCGTTACTCGTCCATGGGACGCAATCTATTGCGCGCAAAGACCCCCTGTTCTCTCCTGCGCGCTCTCTCTCACTCTCGCTCTTTTTCTTTCACGGGACTCTGGCCCAAGAGCCATCGGATAATGCACTCTTGTTTCACCGGCAACGGATGATTTTTGTTTCAATGATTAGCGGAATTTATTCCCTCGACCTTATTCGGTTTCATTCACCGAGCTCGGACGTGTTTAAGCGGAACACCGAGGGGACTTGTTAAATCGCCGTTCCTACGGACGATTATGCCTGCCGATAACTTTCCGCTCCTCCATTTAGCTAGATCCTCGAATCAGATTATTTAATAATGCACGCTGCGAATTATTCGATCGCTCGGTTGGGTAATGGACCGGCCCCCGGTTTCGTGATTCCACTGGATTTCTGGGACTTGGGTGCCCGCATCCGATGCAGCGGTGCGTGCAATCGACGTTCGATTAACCTTCCGCGAACCAGGCGAGGTTCGTTATACCATGAACATTATCCATCTGCAAATATGTCATTTCAATAACGATACGCATTGAAACGGTGTTTCATCGATTTTTCTAACCTCAAGGTTTAATTTATTGTTTGCAACAAAAACCCAAGCTGCTCGCGTCTATTTTATAACGAAATGCTGCAGTTTTGAAACCGCTGGGGTCAATTTAACCCCGCGTGGTTGGCGGAAGGTTAATCAGGCTTCAAAATTCACTGGTTAACGGAGTAACGTTTCGATCAAGAGATAAATAGCTTATGTGCAATAGCAATCAATAGCAGTTGGATTAATCAGGCTTCAAAATTCACCAGGTTTACAGAGCAATGTCTTAGTCTGAAGATAAATTGCTTGCCAATAGTAATCAATGGAAGAGCTTTCATTAAAACAGTTCAATCTTTGGACCGTTTTAAACTTCAGCTAGTCATTTTTACAATGTTCAACGCGTATCCTCGTCAGAGTAGCCAGAATAACAGGAATGACATCAGACTTCTCGTATTAGATGAGTAATTGGAACTTCTCATTAGAATCAGACCTCGATTCGATCACCACCGACAACCATGAATAATGATTTCAAGGGAAATCGACTTTAAAAATACTTTATTAAAGAATAAATCGCTGTTAATTGGAGAATAACTCAACTGTTTCAATTTCTCGGAACAGTAAGAAATTAAATTCCAAAAACGACTCGATGTCGAACGTGCCAATAAACCATCTAACCCAGTCACCAATTGGCAAGGTCGCAAGCCGTCGTGAGTTATTAACGCCTATCTAATCCGAATTACGGCTATCTCCAGGTGGAGGCCAGACCATTCGGTGACGTGATCGATACCCAGGACAGATAGGGACGTCAAAGGCTTCACTTTCACCGGCCGAAGAAACGCGATGATTTACGAACGTCGGGACAATGAGAGAGACAGAGAGTCAGCGACTTTTTGGCTGGCTTTCCACGGATGGGGTGAAATTTTATTGCTTCTTGAGGGACGCCGGCTAAAAAATACAGGCTGGCTACAAAAGGGTGCGGTGAAAGTTGCGCCGGCTCGCCGAGGAAAAAAAGCCCGGGATCCAGACGGAACCGTAAAAAGGGCTGAAGGAAAGCGGGCGACCTTGTGCGATCCGGTGAAATTCTACGCGCCCCTAATAAGCGAAATGCAAGTCGTTATTGTGCGGGAAGACGAAACGGAATTTCTAGCAGGACTGAAAGTAACGACTCGTTTTCGAAAGAAATCAGCTTTTACGCTGCGAAACTACGAAACTGAATTTAGCGATGACATATAGCAGATTGTACGATTTAATAGTACTTTTTCTTATGCCATTAGTGTATCGTCAAGAGTTCATCAGGATTCTCATCTCGGAATATTGGAACATTTTATCCTTCTAATTAACGACATTTATGAATGCTTCATTTATACTCGGTTTTTGCCGACGATCTGAAGCGTTTCCTCCTGTGACAGTCCTGTGTAAAATCTTTCATCTGTGTATACCAAAGGGTTTAACCCGCCTATAAATAGATAAGTAAATGAGGTTTAATGTTGCAAAAGTAAGTTAATTCACGGCTGCTGCGACTAAGCTTTTTCTTTGAATCGATTGTTTGAGCCAGCTTGATTTATAATGCATTAGTGTTGCCATTAGCTGATCAGTCCATAAAAGTTAATGGATAAAATTAATTAATGCGTGGCTCGGTATTCGTGCAAGAAATACGAGGCTTTTTGTCGTGATTTAGAAGCAATCGATTGAACTTAGTTACTTAGTAATTTCTTTTTATAGTCATTGCAGAGGTGCGATAAATTAATTATTTATCCCGTGGTCTCGCGACTATATAGCCGGGAAAAAATATGCACCGTCGAGAGAGAACGCTGGCAGAAGGACCACCGGTCCTTCGGTAAAAAAATATATTTTGTAACCGTCGATACTCGGATTTTCGTGGCGAACGTCTAAATAATGCATGAAGAATCTCGCGCGGCGATTGCCGTGAAATTTCTTTGCACCTAAAATGCAAATTCTCTAATGGATTATTTACCATTCGCAAAAAAAGAACGATATTCGAGTCCATTTCCGTAGTATTTCCATATGCAAATGCGCGCTCTCTTATCAGCGGCCGAGCGGTCTGCGAAACAGAGACCCGTTGAGCAAACATAAAGGAAAAAGAACACGCGAATTATAACGCGTTTAATTTGATGCCGGCAATTACTGAAACTATTGGAAACAGAGTCGACGATACTTTAGTGCCACCAATAAAATTATAAAACTGAGCACCGAGCCGGCCCGGGCATAATGCCAGTCCTTTGTGCCGGTCTCACGCCATTCGGAACCTGATTACAGATTGTGAAAGGTGTGTTAAGAAATAATTGTTAAAAACAAGCGAAAGCAGGCATTATCATTTTCCCGTATGCTATTGTTCTTAGTTTGCACTACTATCAAAACAGTTTTAAAGAAGATTAAGTAAGAATAGCTATTTTTAATCATGATATTCTGTTCCTCACTTTTATCAAAAAATTATTTATACATGTTTGATCTCAATTGAGACAATCTGCGTGTTTAAACTCTAATTATAACATCGACGACACGCATGGATCAAATTATTTACACGCATCTAGCTGTAGAACGTCTTTCCAGTTAATCGCAAAAATTCAGCAAAGATGGAAGCTGTTCAAAAAATTGTGCAAAGTTGATTTCTAAACATGACTTTTATTAGCGTATTAACAGAAACGTTGTCAATCTTCTAAAACACGTATTAATGGTTAAGAAGAGCGCAAATCCGTCATCGGTTCTCGGTACGAGTCGAACCGCCGCGAAATCGATGCCCAAACCGAATCGGCGAGGGAAGAAAGCGATGACTGTTTCTGAAATCAGTAACGGCATGTAACGGAGCACGCGACAGGCCCGTTTGCATATCATCATCATCATCATCCCGCGGTCTACGGAGCGTGTCGGCGAGTGGTGGCGTGACCGATCCGTCGTCGATTTGGTTTGGTTCGGGGAAATCGGTCAGAGTAAACATGTCGTTCCTGTTCGAGAAGCGAACGATGGAAGGAAACGATCGGCGAAGGCACGTCGCGGTCGCAAAAGTCTGGAAGCCGGTCGATAGCGCGGCTCGCCGACGATATCGGTTCCGTTATCGGTTCGGAAATTTATAAAACCGCCGAGCGAGTGACGGAGGGAGGGCAGAGTATCGTCATTAACGAGGTCTAATTGGAGCTACGAACGAAACGGAAAACCGTGCGAATGCGTGGGCGTTCGCTTCGAGCCGACCGAAAATAACATTCCACGAAGCGGCCGCTCGATGACTGTATCACCCGGGCTCGGGCAGAGAGACACTGTCGTCTCTTCTACTCCTCTCTTTTTTGTCCTCTTGGTTTTTTCTTCGGCCGGAGTAGGCGGTTGCGTGAACGTACGGCGACATTTAGAATCGACCCGGACGGATTTGACTGGTATGATGGGTTCGGCACGCGACAAAACGGGGTACAAGCCGCGCCACGCTCGTCGTATGACCATAAAATAAACGTTCGGGGTGGCGCAGGCGGAGGCCAAACCTGGCAGCGCATAAACACACTTATATAACAGCAATTAAACTGCTTTTAAGGCCCATAAAACTGCAGTTTCAATAATCTCGGTGACAACACCGGGTCTGACCTGGCCTGCTACCCGGCCGCCTCTTCTATCCGGGGCTTCCCAAGGTCGCCGCTACCTTCCGCTCCTACCCCTAGGACAATTCCCCGTGTCCCTTCGATCAACTTTTCCCTGGCCGTAGCAGAGGTACGAGGGGAAAACGTGTTCCAGTCGGGAATCATCCGGCTGTCTGTGGGTAGCTAAACGTCTTCCAACCCCTACAACATCTTACTCTGCACTGGTCGTTCTGAACCGTATTTATTGTAACGAAATTTTGGGCAATATCAGATCTAGCGAACTTCCGCTGAACTCCTATTACCTGAACTACCGTCGAGCGTTGCTCGAATTCTGCGAACACCAATTGTTATCATCTGAGAAGTGAATTAAATATTTGGTTAAATCCATTCACCCGAACGCGAACTACGATTGCATGGACGAAAAGTTAGAAATAGACGTGATAATGGGCGACGTCTTATACACGAACCTACCCGGTTATACGATCTGATTATCTCCCATCGAGTTCGTACAAATAGAGTTCCAGTGTACTACTTTACGAGCATTGGTTAGAGGAGAAAACGTTCGGAACAGATTTCTCCTGACCCGAAGGAATCGAGAGGATATGATTTTATAAGATCCGTCGAACATTGAACGCGTTAAAACCGAGAGCACGGAGACTCATGACTCAATCAGCAATCTTCCCGGTCGAAGACCAGAATCCTCTTCCAACGGCGTCGAACTCGAAAGATCTAAAGTGTCCCACCCCTCTGACGACTCTAACGCCATTCACCCTGAATAGCAGCCCCCGGGGGCAATTCGGTGCAACTAGAACTAGAGCAATTCGTTCGAGCGACGCTGTTCCGCGATCAGGGATCGCCTTCGAAAGGGCTGACTCGTGGAAAGATGTCTAAAAGGGTAGCGAGACAGGTAGTTTCCGGGTATCTAGACGCGACCTTGCGAAATTCCAGGAGATAGTCGCCGGATAGGAGCAGTCTCATCGGGAAAAGGAAATTCAGTTAGCCGGTCGAAATATCGAACGACGTCGCACTCTTTTCCGAGATGATGTCTCGGATACCTGGTGGCGTGGAACGGCGGCGTGGTAGGGAGACGGAATAGGTGTAAAATAGGGGTTGGCTAGAGGGACGCCGGGGGAGAAGAGGCGGGTGGAAACGAGCTGAAGCTCAGGTGGGGGAGGCTGGAACGATGAAATGGGATAATACGGACGCTGCAGGACGCGGCAGCCATCATCGAATGCTAATGAGGGGTTGGCGGGCTTTTGGGGCGGAAGATTCAGTCCGTGCAGCGGCGCACTGTTGCCAGAGGAACGGTCTGATTATAAATTATACATTATCTCGTGCTAGCCCCCGTGTACACACCGAAATCCAACTAGACATCCGCAGGCTACTCAGCCCCGACATCAAAATGCAGAACGTTTACGGCCCACGAGATAGATTAAACAGGCCCGGCCCGAGCATTATCTCGGCCGGGGTGGCGAGGATCGCGTTCCATAGTCACAACCCCGGATCGCGTTCGATGCTTTATTTTATTGTATCGGCTAGCTTAAGCCGACAGCTTTTTACCGCCGGAATTGTAATTGGACATTTGTCGGCACTGCTGATCGCTCGTAGATCACGAACTCCACGGGTTTATCGCGAGATCCTGTTGCGGAAGAACACGTGGAGCTCCGTTGTGTCGTCGACCCTCGAATGGTACTTATTGGCCATGCAATCCTGTAATTGCATACGATCATCCGCTGCTTTAGTTACCAATTTGTTTGTAAGATACTTTTTAAGCTATTTGTACTTATTGGTATTTTAGTGTTGCCGATGCAACAGCGACAACATTAATTTACAGCCAGCAAATGGGTGATCAAATTACACGATTTTCTGACTTCATAATAATGAGAACAATGAATTTATCGTAACCTTTTTTTCATTTTTATGACAGTTTATTGATTCTCTTCCTATGAGGATTTCTTAAAAAATTATTAAAAGCTCATCCATAATTCACCAAATTGTACAGATTAATATAACGTAGCAAGTTGTTTTGAGATTATTATTTAAAAGAAAATTATGGAATTTTTCCGTGGAAAAATTCTATCGTTGAAAAACCTATTTCGATGAATCAAGTGTTAAAATAGAACACGCATAGCAAAATGCTGCGGGAGAGTACTGATCTTGAAAGAGGATTACGTGGACATCTTAATTTTGCAGAAGGTCTCGCGCCATCATTTTGTTAAATTACCGGTGACGTATTCGCAGCTATGCAGGCCGTCCACCATTTCGTGCGCCATTGTGCAGCGAAACGGTAAACAGTCGTCGCGTAAAATAAATATAATTGCGCGCGCCGCAACCGCAGTCCACGTTTCAGCGATTTCACCAATCTCCTTCTCCGACTCCCTCGGTTTCTTTCGCGATCGTGGCCGAGGACTGCGAAGTTCCGCCGTTTGCACTTGGCCAATGCCTCAACGATAAGGTAAAAAGAACGAATTTCAGGCTGCAATTTGGAAGATTCGACCATTACCGTTTCTTTCCGCGCAGTCACAGAAGGTAAACGTTTCCAGGAACGACACAGCACGCCGGCGGGGGTTAATCAAAGGGTGGAGGAGCACGGAACACGCTCCGGGAACAGACCCTGAGTAAGCCAACAAGAATGCTCGCTCTGCTGGCGCACTGTCGCCGGCAGATCGAACTGTTTATAAATTATACATTATCTCCGTGATAGCCGAGCGCACACAAAACCCGACTAGACGTTTGCTGGCCACTGAACTGTCTCTTTGCCTCTCTCTCTCCCTTTTTCTCTTGTCGTGAAACTGGGGAACATTCGGCGTCGACGGCGTGGCACCGAGGGTGGCACCGAAATCACGAGTGAATTATGTAACCCGTTGCATACCGATTTTTCCTCCATTCACGGTAACCCGGTGCAGAATTCACTATGACTCCGAAAGCTAGATATTTAAATATCAAAATAACACCTACACGTTCAAAGCCGAATAAAACGACCGAAAAAAATGTTACGTCGAATTTTAATAGGTCGTTGGAAAGAGAAAGCTTCGATCTTTACACCTGTCATAGACTCAGTTGGAACAAAAATGTTCCGATGTTTCCACGTTTCAATTTATCGTTTTTCGAAGGTGGCGTCTCGAGTTTCCCATCCAACAATGACGTAACTCACGCTGGTTATTTCGAAGCAATGCACACTACAGATTTATTAAATAGTTAAAGTAGAACTTTCAGCAATTTATAGAAATGTTACTCGTCATTGTTCGAACCGAGGATCGAATGGCCCGTGGGTTAAACGAATGGCGTCGCTACTAGGCGTGGCAATTGTGTCAGCATCGCAATATCAATTCATCAAGTGAAATTGTGAGAGCGATAATTTACAATGATTTACCGGCCATTGTTGTCGGCTAATGTCGAATTAAGTTGTAATAATTTCTGCGTTTATTGCCAGCGTCGTTCATTGAAAAGCAACAATGCGTCGGCCGTAAAATAAAGACAAACGGTGCTCGAACGTGAGAGCTAGAAAGTGCTACTACCCTTGACTTCTCTTCCGGCGAATCTGGAACGATCAACTTCGGCGAGGGAGTTCCAGGGAAGCGTTTCTCGAAATTCCGCAAAATAGCGGAAAGAGGTTTTAATTATCGGAGCCTGGCAAGTATCGCTGGGCGCTGGTTGGGGGCCGTTTCGCGGGAAAGAAAACGGCGCCGTCGAGCGACTAATGGAGTAACCTAATTGCCAGGGCGCGCCCTCTGCGTTTAATACAAAATATAAGTTCGGTTGCTGCGAAATTTGGTCGCAGTCCAAACGGAGTCGCGACGCAACCGACCGCAGAGAAACGGTTCTCGCGGAGTAATATCCACGGAGCCATCAGCAGGCCGCCGATCCCTGACCTCAAAATGCGCCACGTTCGCATACCAACTGCGACAGATTAGATACACGTATCTCCCCGGTTTAATTCTGTGTTATAAAATGGATGCGTTTCTTTCCCAATTTTACGCCGGGTGCACCGGCGTCGCGCCGTATATTCCGCTGCAGTGCCCGTTGACGAATAGAAACGGCGAGTAACGCCTCCAGCCCGACGTTTATTCCAGTGTCATATCGACCGAGAAAAACAAGTTAACTCGTCATATAAATTCATCCCCGCGGCTTTTTTATTCGCTTATTTGTACCCAAGGGGTGGCCCGAAATTCCCGGCTGGATTTCGCCCGCGAATTACTTCCTCGCGTCCAGTTCCTTTCATTGCCTATCTGGAGATTTATTTCAAATGTGGCAACGGAATTATTTTCACGCAACAATTTTCGAACAACTGTAATAGTAATAATTACTTTTACTGCTACGAAATTGCTAGTACATGACTTAAAATGCAATAACTTAATTGAAACTCGACGGAACGTCTTTTTAGATAAAACTAGAGTGCTAGACAACGAGTTAAACACTTTTTTGTATTGGCATGACAGATAAAAATAGAAAGCTCACTTGTTTTAACCTTTTTATCTAAGCCTGTCACGAAAATTTAAGAAATACAATTTGTAGACCTCGGTAAACTCGCATGCATTTTGAAAATTCTATTCACTAATCCTTCTATCGCCTAAAAAATAATTCAAGTCGTTCAGTTTTTAAATAGTTACTGTATTTTAAAAGCTGAATACTTTTGCGAGCTAATGTATGCACACGTTTAAACTGCTCGCAGGAGCAGAGATGAAGAAAACGAACAAAATTCGCGGTGCTTGTTTCGCAAAACGATGTTAAAATTCAAGAAAATTGCCACGGACGAGGAACAATGGACATTAGTCAGTTGTAGAGGCACCGGCGTAATTGCATGCATTGTGTGCCTGTTCATTTCAAACGACTCGTTACCGTCGTTAGCAATTAAAATTCTCATGTATATTCGTCGAAAGGCAATCGACTATTCCTCGTTCATTGCTCGAAAGTTCTGTTTTTAAATAACCAAGAACGAAAAGTCTTCCGTCTAAGGTTGCAACGGCGATTTTCGCGCGGAGGAGCGTATATAATTTTGTTTCGGTGTTGAATCCGAAGGCGATACGGGATACGCTGGCTCGTTGGATCGGTGTTGGTCTCTCCGAAGCCACCCAGTCGCCAATCCCGATCCCAACCTCGACGGTGTAGTACGTTCACGTAGCGGCGATAGATTATGGCCATAGACACGGCGACGGATATTGCAGCGAGTGGAAGAGAAAGAATGACGCGCTTGAGTTGAATTCAAAGTGTTATTCTTGCATTACTTTATAGCGAACGCGACGGAGTGCCGCGGAATTTCAACCGGTGATTCTTCCCTCGATAGAACGAATCATCCGACGTTCTGCCACTCCGTTTCACCCCGAGCCCCTTGAAAATTAAAATAGGAAACTACCCCTTTAAATTCGAATCAATCGATCCAACGTTTAAATTTCCATTCTGACATTCGATACCTACTTATTTCTACGTTCGCTCTACGATTCAACCGAATTCTGCCACCTCGTTTCGTCCCCAACCCCTAAAAATCCGATCATATTTAATTTTTTGCACTCGGATGTCATCGATGCGGCGACGCTATAATTCATATCAAAGAGAAATTTCGTTTCAATTATTACTTCTTTTGTATAATACTGTAATTAAAATACATATTTTAATTTCTATAAAATATCACAGAATTTTTGCAAGATTTATTAGAAAAATCTTTCCAGTACTAAGGGTTAAGCATTTCGTTCTTGGAACAATTTATTGAGATCACGCTTGTAATATTAAAACGTTGGAAGATGCAATGAAAATGTCGATTAAGGGTTAATACTTATGATTTGATAGTTAGTTGGAAATTGAGGTAGAAAATCCTTCGCAATCTGAGCGATAATCAACTTTGACGCATTGCGAATCCAAATTAGTTCCGACAAATGAACTGATATGTTCATTAACTGTATTAAGAACGAAATCAGATAATGATAATGACGCAGGCCACAGTTTACCAGCTGTCGGAGACGAGCAGATAGTTCTTGACAAATTGGCGACTCCCGTAGCCGGTTTATCGATGCAAAACCGATCGAGGAAAAAGAAGTACGGCCGCGTGACGGCCGATGCATAATGCATCGTGCGTAGCCGGAGTCTAAGCGTCGATTCGCGTACATAACTTCAATTACAATTAGTCGAACATCCTGGAGGTCTTCGCGCGACACGTTCCCACAGGTATTTCGGCTGACGCACTCCGAATTGAGTATATACATATATATACATATACGATACATATAATACATATATATACGAACGAGAGGCTACTATTCGATACTAGCGACACGAATCTGCCAGCTCCATTTCGAAAACACCATCCGGATTTGTCTCCGCGATATCCGCTCGGCTCGAATTTGAAGCGGTTGTTCCGGTAGAGACTCGGCTGGCGAGATTAAAGGCTAACTGGGGATGGCTTGTTGCCCCGAATTGCAGAACTTGCTCAAATTTGTGAACGGTCTGGGCTCTGGCTCCCGCTACCGACCGGAGGACATGGACAACGCTCTGCCGAAACAACCGGCGAAATCCTACGTGCACACTCCAGTTATCGCGGCGATAAATAAAACGCTTTACGGCAAAGATAAAGCGCGTGCGGTAATTGTAAAATGTTTAAACGCGCGATAGACGATCGTTGCGATCATCTGATCGCGATAACTATGTGCCGCGAAGACTCTTCAATTTTTCGTACCTTTCTAAAGCCATACAACTGCGCTTGTTTCATCAATAGTTTGCGTATTTGCTGTTTTATTTTTGCTTAGGTGTCGCGAACATATAATACGTTACTTAGACAGTCTAGTAATGTACAATGACTCGGATTGACATTCGAACCAGATACTTTTTTAGTATCTTTATTTTATGTCTGGAATTTTTTTTTAAATTGCAATCGGTTGGAATTAAAAATTATAAGAAGCTCGCATTGTTCACTTCCTTCTCCGAACCGATAACGAGAATTTGAAAAATGCATGTTGCAGATATCGGTGACTTATATGCATATTGAAAATTGTATCCAAATTGGTTGACGTCGTTTTGTGTTACGAACAATTAAAAAGATAGCGAAAAGTAGTTTTCCGCGACCTTCGACCAAAAACTGTGATAAATCCAGAGATTTTGACATTTTGCAACGCCTGTAACTTATATCATTGTTGAAATTTTATAAAATATTATAAAAACGTTATAGAACCTGAGCTTCTTATTTCCTTATCAATCCAGGCAATGGCAAAACTAAAAAGAGGTATTCTGGTCAACGCATTTCAATGTATTTCCAAAGATTCGTTATTTCCCGCAGAACGTTACAACGAAACCGAAAGTCAATTACCAAGCAAATCTTCTCGTCAGCCATCGAACGGCCGAGCATCTCGCAGCCGAATGCCGGGCGTTTTAAAATGTCTGAATCATCCGAATCCAGGATCGCGGGAGCCGACAGACCGTTGAATTAATTCAACAACCATCTTGCCGAACAAGTTGTCCAGCCAGAAGACGATCGTCGGGAACGGTCGATTGTCCGTTCGGAACGGTTTGGCCTAACCGAGCAACATAACTGTTCCGTTCGTACGGCGTCGACTTCCTGCGGCGTAATCGGGCGGCGCTTCTATTTGAAATTATGATCCGCTCCGGTGTAAACAAACCATCGCGATAAGCCCTTTCCCGTGACCGGGACCCGCGGTTTTAATTTCGCCTAATCGGCTGTTTACAGCGGCGCTCTCTCCTCCCCGCTCCGGTTAATAGGCCGTATAAAAGATAGTCGCGGACGTAGTTTTGCGGGCAGCGAACGCTATCACGGCGACGACAGGTGTGCGGTCCCGCGGCCCGTGCACTGCTCAGGTCCCTCTTGCATGCGCAACTGACATAAATGAACAGGGGGGCACACAACACACGCCGGCGGGCACGTGCTGCGAGGAATCGAGTGAACGACCGGTGCCCTTGACTTTTCTTGACACAGTTCGGCGACAGAAGCGGGTCTCCGGGGCTTACGTCCGCGCAAGGACATCTTTTTTACGCCGCAATGAACCCGCGAACGACGCCATCTTATAAAAGCGAGAGGCGACGCCCGAGCCCGGCCGGGCCGGCCCGAGATCATCGGCGGCCCGGCTCCACGAATTGACGCACGAATTAGTCTTAAAGCGACTTATTTCGCGGGCCACGCCGTTCGACGCGACGCTAAGGAGAGTTTAACGATGCGCCAGCGCGATGCTTTTATCGCCGAACTCCTCGCGCCAAGTTTTACGGGCAGACGGTGCCTTTGGAACTCCTTTTCCGACCCTGTCCAATGATACAATGGCGACCTTGATTACTCGAACTGTTCTCCAGGTTACCGCCTTGGCGTCGCGTTTCTGGAGGACGATTGCGGAGCGTCGTTTGGGAGGAGCATGGACGGTGAAACAATGAGCGCGATGTCTTGCTCAGTCTCCCGAGTCGCGCGACGTTACGGAGGGAAACTGTATTTACCTTTTAACCGAAATATTTCGTCACACCGGGAAGACAACTCCAATGGGCGTGACGATTATTTTCGTCATTTGTAAGGGTAATATCTCGAGCACATTACGATTTACGCCGTTCTTATTCAGTAAAACCTAGCCTGATCATATGACTTCGAATTTTTATAGTTTAGCTGCAAACACTACTATGTTTTTTTGTATGTAATATAGTCAGGGTGTCAGGATATATTAGGGAAAACTGTTTTAAATTTTTTTAAAACTGGACTGAACGAGTAAATCTTTTTAAAAAGAGCTTATATTTTTCTATTTTGCTATCTGAGCCTATAACAAAAATTTAAAAAATGCGTTTTTAAAGTACCATCTCAGCAATTAGATACTTCAAGGATTACGTCTGTCACACGAGCCAAAAATAAATCAAAATAATGGAACGTGAATTGAAAAGAAAGATTCAAACTGTCTCCACATATTTCTCAAATAGCAGGACCTGGGACCAGCCTGGCACGGACTCAGACTTGTAACCCTACCTCTTGACTTGTAACTTCGGAAACCAGTTTCAATCAACTGCGTTGTATACTCACATCGTTTCGTCGTACATAGATACCCTGCTTCCTGTTCTCCGCCTAACCCAAACATTTCAAAATCTTTTATACACTCATACCTTCACATTTCATTAAATCTCACACTTAGACCATTATACATTTCGCTAACGTACAGTGTATTGTCAACGTGGTTTCGGTTGATTTCTGTTATATCTTAGACAGCTGCTCAAATCAAGGCTAATAAAAGGATGGATCCGAAAAAGTAGCCGATCTTGAAATAGCATAGTAAGAAATTTCGGCAAGAAATTCTCGAAAGCCTCGGAAGGGTTAAAGAACGGGGACTACCGGTTCTCGGTCGGAACCGTGACCAATGGTCCGCCATCTTGGCAGCCGGGTCCTTTATTCGACGAACCGACGAGAAACCAGCGCATCCTCCGTCCAGTTTCTCGAGTTGGTCCCGCTGCTGGCGGAAATTTGAGCGACGGTTGTAATGGGAGCCAGGAAAAAGTGGCAACCGGCTCGCATGATAACGCCTCGTGAATGAAAGCGACTCTTACACTCGGAAATATGGCTGCCATATGTGGCGGCAGCACGCTTGGGAACAGATTCGTCCCCGCGCGAATCCGAGACTCGTTTTACCTCTCTGACCACTTCCAGCCGACGATCCTCCGCCGAGATTTACGCGCGAGCCCGACTATGCGTCGCGGATAAGAGGAGTTTTTCACGCTTTCAAGGACACTCGGCATGCTAACCCCCACCACGGTCGCGCTGACTCGGCCCGAGAACGGTCGGATAAATTATGGAACTGGATTAGAATTGTAAATCGAATCCGTGTCTAAAAGCCACGTGCTATTGTCCTGTCGATTCCGGGTCTTTCTCCGATTCTGCGACCGCCGAGACGCCGTATCTGTTCTTTCACCGATTCAAATGCTGCTCGGTGAAATACGGTGCTGGTCCAACAGCTCTCGTTTACATTTAAATTGCGTCGCGCCGGTTATTGATTGCGCAAATGGCTTTTCAGCCGAGTGCTACAATTATCGGCGATTAGCCGATCCGCTCCGCTATCGTTTTCCAGTGGTTTTCTCGCTAATACGGTTTTTTAATACGCGGCTGACCTTTTAGACTAATACGTCAAATCCCTCGTTTCCATTAACTCGCGCGGTAATAGAATCCCTAAACATTTGAAGATATTTCAGTCGATAATCTGTACGACCTAGAAAATTACTGTTCCTTTTATTCTCTTTTTACACGTAGAATGGAACGCATATACTCGTGCAATTTTTAGCAATTTATTAAATGCTAAGAGTAATATGTGACAAAAGGAGTCTCTATAAACTGTTCACCTGATTTACCGATTCTTTGCCATTCGGCGTAAGTTACGTTTCGTTTTTGTTATTACAAAAATGAGTATATACCCGAATATATAAATAAATTAAATTAAATTATATATAGATATTATTTGATATCCCAGTCTGCTAGATCTGATTGCTACCTCAAAGTGCAAGAGGTAGTACATACTCCTACAACTTGAGAACAATTTCCATTGCGATCTGCTCGAGTGGAATCACTTGTCCGGCGATTATCCGCCGCAGAAAATTCGCTCGTCTCCAACATCGGTGCATCGCGATTGATAAAAGCAAACCATCGGCAAGCTTCGTAAACGCGGTTTTCGGTAAACGATGAACGGTCGCTAGGTAACAATAAGGTAATACTCACCGCACACGACTCTGTCGAACGGGCTCATCCAATCTGCAAGCAAAAATAGAAAGAATCGTAATTAGAGAGAGTGTCTCGGCGTCGAATCGATCCGATGCGAATATTATCGAGCTCTTTAACCCCGCCCGTGAAACGCATGCACCGGGATAAACGGGCGCCGAGGACGCGGACAATGGCGGCCGGGCGGGCGGAAAGAAAAATAGATGGTGGAGAGAGGATCGGCGAAAGAGAGAACGAAGAAGGAGAGAGGGAGGAGAGAAAGAGAAGCGCGGAACTGGGAGACAGAGGCGGGCGTGTGCAACGCGAAACTTATTCCAACGGGTACGCAATTAGAAAGTAGGAAATTCGCGGCAGCTCGACACGCAAAGCTCTCCCGCTGTAACTTCTCTCCGCAGCCGTTAGAAACGGGGATTAGACGAACGGATCGTGAACGTTCGAGCGTAACGGGCTTAATCCCTTCCCGCGACGTCGTCTTCCCTCGATTAAACAGAAACGTCGCTGGATTAGACCGGCCTGGCGACGATCTTTCTAGGCCACGGACCGCGAGACAGCCAACGGCCGATCTACAAACGGCGTCCGATCAAAGGGAGCACGTGTCGTTCCGGAACCGTCTTCCAAAAACCGTTAACAAAGCGGTACATTGTACCTCGACTGCCATAGGTCCTCCGCAGGGTTTGGAAACGCATCTCGTTCCGACTTTCTATATTCTCAAGAAACTGCAGCATCTACGAGATTCCAACTAGGCGCAAGCTTCCATGACGTAGAGCTTCTCCAGGAAGTGCTAGCATGATGTTAGCACGATCGCATCTACCAGGTATTTTTGTAGATAACGAGGTTCTGCTACCATGTTCCTACAAATCTTCGCTTCCTTGCATTTGTTCTGATTTGTGCGAAGCTGGGTGTTCTTTGGTGCGTTGCGAGTGCTCTTTAGTACAGAATGTAGAAGCTTAGAGGAAAGCGAAGCAGCGGCAACGTCGCCATTTAATGAAACGCGCGCTAATTGAAATGGCAAGTGGTTAGAGACCAAAAACCGTGCGCTCCGTTACGCAGTCTGTCTCCGGATATAATTCGAGACAGCACGTAATTACCGTCACAGAGTATAGTTTATATAGTAGAGTCCAAGTTTATTCCCTGACCAGAACATAATGCAGCTCATAATGGTGAGGAACAAAATGGTAGAGGATGGACAAGAAAACTTGAATGACTGCAAGCTGGTCGTCACAGACGACTCGAATGGAACGATAAGTAACCCTGATCACTCCAAGGTGTACGTTAAGGAGAGTAGGTCCGAAACGAACTATAAAAAGCTCAAACAATTTTAACGAAAAGTTGACACGGAAAGTATCGCTAGCAAGACGATCGCTCTGCGAGAAGTCTTCCGCAAGTGAATATGTAAGGCCGTTCCACTGTGCGTCTTTATTCCCCCCACCCGGGCCCGTTCCAATTAACGACGTTATCCGACTATATTGGCCGATCGTGGACGTTATCCGACCATACAACGCGGCGTTTATCCGAATAAATCGTGCCGCGGTTACAACACACAGTGTGTCGCGACTACCGCGACGCGTAGAGAGCTCTCTGGCTCACTCTACCCTTGGTTCGCGGCTCGTAAAGTTATTCTTACGCACTCGTAAACCAGATAAGGACTTTATTGAATCGCGAATAGACACTTCTCGCGAACGTTGCCCGATAAGACGGCGCGTTGCACCGGGGAGGAAAAAAGGAGCAATGCCGGCTTCGACTCCGGGAGTAAATTACCCCGGGGAGCACGCGTTCGGCTGCTATTTATGGAGATAATTAAAGAATCCTATTAGCCGCGAATTATATCGCGGACCGAGTCCGGCGACCGCTGTTTCAATTTTCTATTATACAAACGCTGCGATATCTCAGCCGCGTATCGAGGGACGCGTCTACTTATCATAACTAGACGGAGGAGCTTACACGTTTGCGGCGAGAGCCGGTAGCGCCACGTGAACGGCACGCAGATAAGAGCCAATAGCGATACATTATTTTATTAAAATTGTTCGAGGTACTGTGGGAAGAGCCACAGTGTAATCGTTGCTACTGGACGAAACATCTCCGGAATCTACTGTTTGAAATAGAGTGAAAATGAACGAGTCCTCGGGAAAGATGTTTCTGAAAAACAAGTTCTTGCTATTCGACCTGCTAACTGTTTCAAAGTTACAGTAATTAAATACGTTTGATCTCCGTACTTTGTTTCAATATTTATGGAATACATAATTGAATAAATCCTTCTGAACCAACTGTATTTGACAAGTACATTTTTTATTATTACCAGACTGCGGATTTTATGCATTTATCACAAAAGTCGTTTTTAAAACGATAGACCGACTAATTATGTTATTAAAAATGTTATTATTATTATCAAGTAACTAAAATTGTTAAAAGAAGAAAGAACCTTCTACCTGATAACTGGTCATTAAGTCCGCAGTCTAATTATTCCCCAGCGTATTCATTATATCACATACTAAGACTCGTGTCCCTGATGTTACGTTCACAAGGTACCTGTTTTGTCTGCACGGTGTAACAATGACAAGCAAAAATGAAGCCGCGCTGCCAGAATAAATTAACTAAGACACGGCGAACAATGAAACAGATTCACCAACAGACTCGAGGAACAACAGCCTCCTCTGACGACTCGTCCGCCTAAAATCCTTCAACGATGCACGAGAAATTCTGTTCTCTCTTACCGTCTTAGCCCGAGGCGTTTCCCAGAAGATGAAAACGCAAGCTGGACCGCACCGCAGGACGAGCCGGTTGGATCGTGATTTACGGCAGCGTTAGATCGCTAGAACGCATCCTCTAGCTCCGCAGCTCTTCGCGGAGAAAGAGAAAGAAAAAAAGGCGATTGCGAAAGCGCGGGGAATATATACATTGTCGGGTACATTACGGCGAGGTGTTGATAGCGGAATGGTCTTCGGAAAATAATTTGCATACCGGACGATTACAGCTTCATCGCAATATATCCGATCGGCGCGGAGAGCGGCTCGCTCGGCGCAAGACGAGGATCCCCTCGCATGATTTCGAATCGGTTGAAATCCGAGGACGTTAATTCGAGCGAAAATTTCAGCGTTCGCGACGTGTATGCTATATACATAGTACACATTTCGAGGCGGTCTCGTTATAGCCTGCCGGCCGATGAGATCGTTATAGTTCGAGCGAGTTATTGGCGGACGCGAGAAATCATGGCCGTGCCATTATCGTTACTGTCCACTCGACTCTTCCCATTGTCCCGGGAAACCTTCGCCGCCTTATTGCCACCAGCTTCGGGGCTGTTTGCGACCCGACGATGAGTCAATGGGAGCCCGCTGCACCGGATGTGCTGCGTTCGACTCCCGAAAACTTGCAGGTAGACTAACTCCGCTTCTCGAGAGACCCTCGAAGCACCCTGCACGTATCGTAAGCGACCTTGCTTTCGATGGACGATTTCTGAGCACTTTCGGCACGTGTATTGACCGATTAAAACGGCAGAAATTGTCGCTCGGATAGTTATATAAGCGTCCCGTTAAAAGCAGTAAAGCTAAGGCGGATAGAAAAAAATTCGCCATTGAACAAGAAAGGTTACCTCTAATTATGCCATTCGGCGACAGTTTCGAACTAAATCGCGAACGGGCGATAAGTAAATGTAATTCTTAATCTCCGCGCGTGTCTCGTAAATCGACTTTCCATGCCGGAAAGCATCGGTAATGTCCGTGGGGATCTCCGAACCCGGCTCGTAATTCACGGTATCGAAAACTGCGACGATTAAGAAATCTATCGCGATATCGCAATGACACGATACGGAATGCAAGTTAATTAAGATAGCCGGCCCGATAGAAATCGCGTTGCGTCGCTGCCCGTATTCGCAAAAGCCCACCGGCGAACTAAATGAAAAGAAATGCGTTAAGATACGGTCAAGTGCGCGCGTACAACGCGCGCATTCTCTCCTCCAGTTCCATTTTCCCCCGTGGAAGGAAGCTAAGCAACGGACCAACCACATCTCACACTTTCGACTCATTTTTTTTTCTTCTTGGGACGCATCCATTCTACTTGATTCCCGGCCGAGGAAAACTTCCACGGATTTCCACGATCTCCGGAAGTAAATTCACGGTTAACCGACTCGAGTTCACTGGGAAACCCTCCCTCGATTTTTGTACGCGAACACCGTGATCGTGGATCACCGATTTTCCATTATCCTTTTAGTCGAGGAAGCGTCTGCCACGAGGAAGAACGTGTTTACGGTTCACCGTGTTGTAAATTAGCATCTAACGCGCGACATTTGCATTCGCGACCACATTCGGCTCGCCGAGATCGTGAATCATCCTCGATTTATCTCTTGGTTCACTTTCCTCTCGATTCTGAACACTGTTGCTCGACCCTGTAATGGCTCGTTACGAGGCATGACTAATTCACGGTTACTCGAAATTCGTGAACATCACGCTTCAGAAATTGATAATGGAATCAATGAGCAACAACGAATGGACTTGAGTTACTAAGTCAACAACACCACCCACACGTCCATTAAAAAACTCATGAAGATTGAAGATCAACAACGACTGAGAGCAATTGTTCGAGACAACAATACAAGGTGTCTGACATCGTCGGTGAGACGCTAGGGAGGAAGAATCGTGCGAAAACTATCCCTCGGCTGCTCCAAGTCTACAACACTGGTCACGCGTCTATTAAAAAATTGACAAGAATTGTAGACTGAAAGAAGATCGTCCGAGACAACCAGACGAGGTCCGTCGACGAGACGCTGCGGAGGGAGATCCGCCGGAGGTCCCCAGTTTTTCGGGACCCTCGGAATTCCTCGGGACTGCAATAAAAATACCCGTCCCCTCGGGTACTCCCGATCGGTTGTCGCCAATTATTTTCGTAGAGTTTATTTTCGCGCGAGCGTCGCCTGCGCGCGGAGCCTTGGACGCGCTTCTTTTCATTAAATTCTGCGCGCGCGGGAGACGAAGGTCCGTCGCGGAATTTATCGCGAGCCGCGCGGAAACAATGGCGGCCGAGACGTGGCTTTTAAAAATACAGCTCGCCTCGCCAGGTAAGAGGGTTTCCTCGGTCCGCAAATACACGCGTTAGAACGCCGTCGGCACTTTGTCCGAGCTAATACGTCCGCGAACAAAGCCGGCCGCACGCGGAATGCATTATGCGGAACACGGAGAAATAGCTGGTCGAGCGAAACGCGGCGACGAGACGTTTCCAGGCCGCCTATCGCGCCGCGAGCACGCTCCGGAGCGCGCCTATTGTTCCCGTAAATCCAAAATGGAGGGCCGACTAGCATTCCAATCGCTCGGCTGTGTAGAGAGCTTGTCGACCAGACGTTCGCGCGAATTAACACGCCGGCTGCCGGATCAACGTCCAAGAACACCGCTGGCCAACTTCCTCCCGTCCTAGGAAGTCCAACTTGCCGGAAATTTATCGTCGCCGCTGTCGAGAGCTCTTTCTGATCTCTCGATAAGCGAACGCTGCCTGCCGGATCAATGTCTGCGAGGTAGCTCGTCCTTTCCGAACCCTTTGATTGCTTTCTTCGCCTCGGTCCGACCGCCTCCGGTTTGGGATTAATTAGTGTGTGACTCGAGATTTTCGAGCGGATAAACTTGTACGAGGAATCCGGATTCGAATATATTGTTCGGGAACGGTGGTTGTAAGCTGCATTTGTCACAGGTAAATTGAGAGTTCTCGTTCGCAGGAATTCGTGGCAACGTGGATACGAAGCGAGCGTCTGGATGAAACTAACGAGGAAAATTCGAATCAAAGATTTAATTGATGTAAAGGAGTATTCGATTATTTTTCGCGATGCATATCGAGCCAGCTAGACCGTGTTTGGGTTCTCGATCAGCGTAACCGAGAATAAAGTTGTCGGCGTGGTGGATTTAATCACGTAAACTAGATAGCGAATGTTTATGTAAAGATGAAAATTGCACAGGCATCTTCCCGATAAAGAAGCTCGTTTAGGTGAAGTATTTGAGAAAATCTGTGATATATTGAGACCGCATACTGCGCTGATTTCAATGCGCTTTTATGATGAAACTGCATGAAAGTCACGGTTCCAGAGAACGACACGATGAAATACGGAAATATGCTTGTCCTAATCAACGTGCTCGTTGAGACACACCGTCGACTATAATTAACAAGCTGCTCTATAAAAAGAGAATCGAACCGTGCATCGAGAGAATTTCTGTTACGACCGAACTATTTGATCGCAATTGTTTGCCGCAGGAATGCACCAACACGATTCCCAGAATGCTCCGACGAGTTAGTCATGAAAATATTCGGGCATCTTAAATGTTATGGAGATTTCGCGGGGAATTCTATTCCGGGAAAGTAAACGTTAATACGGAGCCAGTATCAAATGAATATTTAGCAGCTTGCCCTGTCTCCGATAGTATCTTCCGTCGATCAGCACGTTCGGAATAATTACATTTATTAACAGTGCTTTTTTTGTTCTGCAAAAACCTGCACGCTACGTGAAAACGCTTAAGCTTGCACACACATACACACACACAAAAGGCGCATGCCTCTCCCACGCTTTCTGGACGCATTTAATAATAGATTCCGTTGTGCTCGCTACGTTAACACTGTCGTCTTCCAACTCCGTTTTCCACGATTCCGAAATCTTTCATTCATTAACACCGTCGTGCACGAGCAACAACCAGACTAATTTGTCTAGATTGAAACGCGAGCTGCAAGAAGATCGATGGACTGTCATAAAACTATTTTATTCCATTCGATGAATTGATTCGATGCGATCTTTCGGGTTGCTTGGCCGACGATCAACACGTAGCGCAACGAGCTATTTAATAAAATACGACTAGAATGCAGGCTTCGATGCAAGATAAAACTTTCTGTTGCGAATGGAAGTCTAGCACGAGTTCAGTTCTTTTTCTTTGAATGTCAACAAATTGAGGCGAGTAAAACAGCGCATTAAATCCACCTGAACACCGATATTTATCGTAAACGTGCTCAAGATAGAAAGTCTCGATCATGCTGCAGACTCCCGTTCTGTTCTAGATTGAAATTCGACGATTCCAAGGAGTAGCCGTAATTAAAGCCTTCGAAATCGATGCGGTATCGGCGCGAAAGCCGCGAGAAGTCGTTGGCGATTCGTTTCGAATTCCAATCGAAGCGATGGAGTCCCCGGGCAGCCTAAGATGGCCGGTTGCTTTACGAGCGACTGTGCCGTCTGTGCCACGCGAAGCGTTTATTTTCGAATGGCGGGCGCGCGCGACGGATGTTTACAACGAATCGTTGCAAACAAAACGGTCCCGGGAACGGATCGTCGATGGACGAGTAACGCGCGTTATCTATCAAGACCGCCGTCGGCCGGAATTAATGCCGGACTTATTAACTTTGAAGCGGATTATCGGTCGCGGACCGTCTCGCCGGCCGTTTCAGCCGCGACTTACCCCGTGATTAATGGGCGCCGATATTAATTAAACCGATACGATTAACCGGCCGACTAGAAATCGCGGCGATAACAGACTCGGCGGGGCTCGACGGAATTCTTTATGAATCCGGCCAGCGAGCCGATTCATCCGCGAGAAGGGTAATGTATTATTAACGCGCCGCTATAATTAACTCTACGGACCGTTCGCGTATGAATCGGAGCCGGAGAAATCGCCTCTAGTGAATCAACTTCGCAGATATCCGCAAAAGTTTCGGATCTATAGAGCTGCGCTCCCTCTCCGGCGACCCGGCTAAAAGAATAACCATAAACACGTGTGCCGTAGGTCAGTTTCGATCTGGCGAGGCCATTCAAATGTTCCCAGCTGCTTAGAGCAGCATATTTCCAGGTTTTTCTCGGCCGATGATATTAAATTAATGAAATCTCAATTAATTCGCTGCCGGAAGAGAAACGGTGAAAGGAATCTGCGTGCGAGTAAGGATCACAGCGAGAAAAAACTGCTCCGATACACCTATCACCGGCGAATCATAAATTCGCACCTCGACCGAACCGTAATTTATCGGTTTATTAATTGGTTGAAATCGCGGCTCCGCTCGCTAATCGGCCGAATTATTATTTAACGATCGCCCGACTCTGGCTTCCAAGCGACGCTCGAGCTCCGAGGCCGTCGAGGACAGCGTCCGACGGTCGTCGACGGCGTCGGCACAGAAGTCGACGCTACGCTCGAATCGCTAGATCTTGATAATGCTAATTCTGTTATTGATTCGAATCGTTCCGCACGTCGAACCGACACGATCCGGCGATCCAATACCGCGGGATCCGTCACCCAGCTTATCAGTGGCGCCGCATCTGCCGCGTGGAAAACGGAAACGCTAGCGGACCGTTTAACAGCCATTGTAATCGCTATACACGCGGTTTAATGACTGACCCCGGCGCTCCGCGGGAGAGCTCGCTATGAAACGACACTTGCAGTGGATTTAACGCCTTCGGAATTCCATTCTACTTGATCGGCGAAAAGCTCCGGGGGCTACGCTGCGCGAGGCCGAAACCGAAAGCGACGGAACCGATTGATCTGGGACAAGACCGCTTCTAAAGTGGACGTCGCGAGTTCTGGAGCGAGCTGCTTTTACAAGACCTCCAATTAGCTATTTAGCTACCCAGATCAAGATTATGGTTTAATTACCCAGATCAACATTCTGATTGAGCTATATTATCGATTCGGCTCGAAAACGACAACCTTCGGCGGAAAGTATCGCCGGTTAAACGGTCGCAGCTGTTAAGCATCGTTACACGAATGCTCCGTAATGGCTATGGAAACGATGTTGCAACAGCTACGTACATTGAAGAGGGTTCTGGCTTATATCTGTTCCAGTTCGAAGAATCGTTGTTACATCAACTTCGCATTGCTTTCATAAAGGTTTATCATTCTGTATTCCGGTTCAAGAATCTCTGCAGGGAACGCGGCGGAGGAAGGATGTTCACCTTTGCATGCCGGAGGATAAGCGGCGATGAGGTTGTAACGATAAACAAACGTCTGATCGGAGAGAATGGACGCGTAACCTTTGTCGAATAAACGCTGTAATGCCTCGATGCTCATATCGGACGATAATCGGCGTAGATACAAGGTGGGAGATTGCTTATTCGTGATTGCTGCGGCTAGATTAGGACTCTGTAGAAGCTGCTTCAAAGAATTTCGATCTTTGCGAGTTGTTCAGCACCCAGGAATGAGAGTTAACGACGAGGATACCGGATAGGCCGTATGCGCCGTTTTCGTCAACTACCTGCGAAATAGGACTCCAACTGTGTCCCACTGAAATGGCTACCGCGCGCATTTGTTTGCCCCTTCTGTTCCGATTCTTCTTCTCAACCTCGCAATAGGACGATGGACGGGTCATTCGTCTAGAAAGTTTGTTCCATACTTTGTGGCGTTGCCGGACGCAACTCGGAGTATCGCGTGGAGCAGAGAAAGTAAAATTTCAGTAGAACGAACTTTCTGGACAAGCCGGTACTTGGACGACAGAGAGAAGTTTTAGAGTGAAGCAAGAGGAAATATTGTGACAGACGATCGATTGTTTGATAACGAAGGGTGCGAGAGATTGGTTTTTGAGTGAAGCAAGGTACGTTCACGTTGGAGCTGCGATAGACGGCAGGGTTCTAGAACGGAGATGTTTCTATCGAAACGAAGCAGAGCAAGGCTCGCATAGTTTCTGTCGCAGCTCCGACGGGAGATTGAAAGTATAAAGACGAAAATAGACTTACCGGTGATCGACATCCACGGGTACCGGGGTATGTCCGAGATGCCGGGCTGTCCGGTGGTGGGTTGTTGGCAGGAGGTCAGCGGATCGACGACGGCTGAAGCGGCGGCAGCTTGGTGGTAGAACTGCGCTGCGGCGGCCATCGAGGCGGATGCCGCGGAGACCGCGGAGGACGCGGAAGCGGAGGACACGAGGCTGCCCGGAGTGGCACCGTTCTGATGGTGGTGTCCGAGGGTGTAGTTGACCATGGGGTCGGCGGACGTGGGCGCTACATTTCCGGCGAGGCTGGCGGTGTAGCGGCAGGACTTGTCGCCGGCGGTGGCCGCGTCGACGGCCGCGGCCGCGGCCAACGCGGCGCTCGATGCCGCGGTGGAACCGAAGCCCGGCACCATGCTGGACGTGGCGCCGAAGGCCGCCGCCGCGACCGCCTGCTGCTGCTGATGATGATGATGCGCCGCCGCCGCCGATACGTACGGGTACATGCTCGAGGTGGTGCGTGCCGCCGGTGACGTTGACGCGGAGCTTCCGGAGTGCTGGGGACTCGAGCCGGTCGGGCTCGGCGAGTTGTGCTGTTGCGCGTAATTTACCGCCGCGGCCGCAACCGCAGCCGCGGATAAACTGGACTCTAGACTGGCGGTGGCCGGGCTGCTGGTGCACGCCTGGATCGTGCTGGGGTTCGCGCTTGAGAACAACTGTTGATGATGGAACTGCTGATGGTACTTCGGTAGCATACTATCGATTATGAATTTCGAACTCATAGCGGCTGCACCTGTACTGCTGGCCGGTACTTGCGGAGCCGCGTAGATGCCGAAGACACGCCCGGACACGGGTGCCGGGTCCAGTGTCTCAACACCGACACCAACGCGCCGCTGGCGAGCCTGCCGGCTGCTGCCTCATCATCTCTTCCACTGTCACTAACTCTCCTCGACTAACCGTCCCCGGCCTCTTTTCCCGATTATTACACCTGTCCGAAGACGATCTACCTATTCTACTTATCCCGCGCGCACACGAACCGTCGGCCTGGCTGTCCCTAACGTCGGCCGTCGCTCACTCGCCGCCGCTGCTGCTGTTGCGCTGCGATCTCCAGCTGACTCTCGACTGTCCCTTCTGTGTCATTTAGCTTCAACCCCCACTTTGATTGCCACTTACGCAACTTGTACACATTATCACAGGGAACCGATAGCTGGCACGAGCGTGGTCGCGCGGGTCCACGGCGAACTCGCGACGGCACACCGGCGGAACAGATCTTCTACTGCTTCTTCTTCTCCTTCCTCCGTTGACGATGGACCAGCGGTCGCGGGGTATGTTTCTATCGGCGCTGGGCTCCGATCATCCTTGGTCCCCGATGGTCGCGGACGGTCCAAGGTCCAGCGGCCCAACGGTCCAACCGATGGTCCTGTTCTCCGGGGTCGGTTACGATTCCTTTATGGTAATTACGGTGCTCCTTGGACGCGCCGGGCCACGGGAAAGGTGATAAAGCAGCGGGTATTTGGTGCGGCGGTTCGGTGCGTCTTGGGGCCCACCCAGCTGATCTGCGGCCGCAGCGGTCCCAGTCCCAGCGTCGGAAAATTGGGCTGCGACACAACGAGTCGAGGCAAGTCGAGGCGAGGCGACGCGACGGCACGCGGAGAGAGAAGAGAAGAGAAGAGCGTGGCCCCTGTCAGGTGTTAGAAGCCGTTTCTTGCGTACTTCTCGGATAGTCGACGAATCCTTTATGGGCCATGCATGAAGGTACTATAGCCCCCTATCCCGAACGCCGCGTACTACAACCCACGGCCAGCTAAATGTAACCCCTTACAATAATGGCGCCGCTTGTCTCTCCGTTCTGTTCCCCCCTCTCCTTCCACGATCCTCGACCGCGCCGGGGTACCAGCTGGTAAACAGAGCCGACCAATCCTGTCGCTCCCTTATCCCGGTCGGACCAATCGCGCGCCGCCTAGGCGCGCCAAGATGAATGGCTCTCTGTCTCTCTCCCCGTCTCTTTCTCTCGCTCTTTCTCCGTTTCTCTCCCCACAACCGAGACCGACTCTGCCTCTCGCTCTCTCTTCTCTCTCTTTCTCTCCGTTCCTCTCTGCAGGCGCCTCTCTCTCGGTCTCTCTCCCTCCCGTTCTCGCGCGTTCTCCGTCCGTACCACGCGCGTTGCTCTCTTCGCTTCTGCTCCGATCGGATCCACTCTCCGCGTTCTCTCTTGCCCGGTGCAGTCCTGCTCGCCACGTTGCCTTATTCCCTGCACACACTGCTCTCTTCAGCCTTCGAGCCTTCGAGACTTCGAGCCTCTCGCACCACGATACCTCTCCGCGTTCGTCTCTGTTCCCTTCGTCCCCGTGTATCTTCAGTTTTCGGCTCTCTTCTGCTTGCACGTCGCGGGTCCTCTAGGTCTTCCTCGAGTCCGTTTCACCGGCGGTTTTTCCTCGACGCGTCGCACGCGTTCCACCCGCTTTTTCCTTCGCCTATTCCGTGTTCTCCTCTTTGTCTCTCTTGACCCCCCTCGGCCAGCTCGTAAACGCGCCGCCCGCAATTTCCCCAGTTCGCAATTTCGTATCGATCTTTCTAATCGCACCGTAACTTCCGATTTACCCGCTCGACGGGATTGCGCCCACCCGACGCGACGGCCTCCGGTTTCACCTCTATCCAGTCAGCTTCGCCACGAAATTTTTGCCGCGTCCTCTCTCTCCCTCTCTCCCTCCCCCTTCTCTCTCTCTCTCTCTCTCTATCTATCTATCTCGTCCTCGCGCGCGCTCCGTTTCTCTCGCGAGTTCTCTCCTCGTTGCCCCCTCCGCTTCTCTCCCTCCCGGACCCGTCTACGTTTTCCTCTCTTATCTCCTCTCCTTTTATTGTCTCGACGCTTTTGTTCCGCGCCGAACGCTTCTTTTATCTAACTCCGCCCTTCGATCCCGTTCCCCTCGAGAACTGCATCCTCGCTCGAAACCGGCCTCTCCTCTTGCCTCCGTTCCACGGGACCAGCTCGGACCCGCCGATCGAATCAATTAACCGGGGAACCACCACCGCCCCCGTGACCTATCCCCACTCGCTTCCGGTCGATCCCGATCCAGAGGACGCTCTCTAACCCTTTCTCCGGAGACGCAAAAAGCGAGCACCGAAAAGGGCTGGTTTCCCAGGACGCTTGGTGGATGATGCTTGTTCGCGGGAAATCGCGGTCGAAATCGCGAGCGTTTCGAAGGAGCGTCGTCTGCTCGACTCTTGGATACCACTGAACCGGGACCCGGTTCGGATAGCGCCGGCATTCCTGCGTTCTCAGAGTGGTGGCACCGCGCGATGGGGCAAGAAGCGAGCGAGTACACCGGGCCTAGGGGAAGGGGACGGATCAGCCGGGGATCCACGCCGAGGCCGAGGGGGGGCATGGTGCATCCTATGCTCGAGCACGAGGGTGGAAAGGTGCAGGGGCGGAAAAAGTCTCGCCAGCGGGATTACGCGCGATGCACAGCCCGCTCTCGACTATCTCCTGTCCGGCTAGCTGATTTCCAAGTGCTTCCACTACCCTTAACGCTTTATCTGCCTTCAGTCACTCTTTGGATCTTCAAAATCGAACTATCGGCAGATTTCCCATGCTAGGACTATCGTGGGAGTCCATATCACTTGCCTCTGATTTCTCGATTCACGATTTCTCAACGTTTCGAGCCGCCGTTAACCACTATGCGGATCAAATGCTTGATTTGATTAGTATGGAGGTTTATAGAGATTGCGTATTACCGATAGAAACGCCAATCAAAGGCTCGATGGAAGCATCTGTGTTGCACTTAGTAATCCTTGGTACTTGCTGCAGTATTGACAGATTAAATATTCAGTTTGATCGGTCCGGATAACTATTAAGATTGTGCATTGTCGATAGAAATTGTCACTTGATGTCTTCATAGAAATATTTGTGTCGGCACTTGGTACTCTTTGGTGTCTCCAGTAGCTACCGATAGGCTTTCAGTAGCTTAGATGATAACTGCAATTTAGCTGCGTGATCCGATATGCTGGTTTTACTACCCTCCATCTTTTAAATTGATTATGAGCTTTCTGTCCGATCGAGTACTGTGTAGAGTCGAGAAGATGGCTGGGCAGAGGAACTTGTTTTCAATTGATAGAGGTATTAACCCACCACTGATATAATTTGACAACGTAGGCACACCCGAAATTACAATTTCGAAACATAAAGAACGGTGATATGAGAATGAAACAATAAACGGAGCCAGCTTCCAATACCAGCACAGTAGTAGCAACTTTTCAAATGTCTGTTTTTTTTTGGAATTAGTCACGAAACTGGTAGAACTGGTATGTGACTTCACAGTTACGGCTTGGGGGATCGGGTATAACGTGGCCAGTTCTAACGGCCAGGGTAAACGACGGGTCGAAGTTAGGCTTGTTCGTCCCGCGAATTTCAACGAGCGCCTTTAACGACCGGAAATCGAGGACTCGGCCTGATTAATTTCCTGATTTATACGTCTGCGCCCCGGCGAGTGCAGGTAATTAAATCGAGGATACACGTTTATATATATATATAGTCGACTCTCTGTTAGGATCGTGGTCACGTACTCACCTCGGACGCCTCTCCCCCCACCTGGAACAGAAATAAAATTCATACGGTGATTTATGGATTCCCATAAACGTGTACACAATGGGGTAATTAACCATCGTATGACTTTCGTATCGATTTACCGAGTGTATCGCTAATTTTGACTCAACACCGTGTCCCGCGTTAATATTTTATGAACGATTCGAAATAATCTTGTATGAAATTTATCGCGCATTGCTTTTAGTCTTTTAATTTATCTCCGGTTGACAGCAGGGGGTAGAATAAGTTTGAGAAATGGGGGTCGAACGAGGGTTAATTCTCCTACCTCGCTCGTCGATTCCGACCGTCTGTGCTGTTCAGAAAAGTCTCGCGCTAACATCTTCGAAATGAAACGGACCCAATCTTGGTGTTTGCACTGTACGTAAATAAGTGAACGCAGCTTGCAGTCGACCTATGTATATACTCCCAGATACTATCGCTCTTGCGTGCATCGAAATTTTACTTCTCCGTGGCCTATAAACCATTCCGGACACCTTCCAATCGATTAAACTTTCTCCGAGCGATAAATTACGAGATAATTTCGTGTCCCGGAGAAGAAACAGGATTCGCGGGACGGGTAGATTCGATCGGATGATTTACCGTGACAATTAGGAACGATCACCTCGAGATCCTATAATTCCTGGTCCCGAACGAATGCCGGATAAATTGGGAAAGGGAACCGGGGGGGACCGATGCCAGGCGTGGCCAGGTATCTTGGAATGGGCTGTGCGTCGGCACGCCGACGTTGTGCACTGCCTAGGCGAGCTAATCTATGGAGATGAATGTCCCACCCCTGGCAGTGTACTCCAGAGAGAAAGGGCACGCTTCGGGACCGCTTCGATCTTCTCTGAGACACCGCCCGTTCATCGGACGATCCCCAAACATGGCAGAGTGACTCGAGCGCACAAAAGACGAAGAAATGCCTCTCCCGCCTTTGTTGCCGGGCCCCGGGACTCGACTCGATAGATGGAACGATATAGAAAACGACCGAAACAACAACGAACCGTTGTACCCGTTTTTTTAGACGCGGGGGATGCGAGCAGGTTTCATCTACGCCAGACCGATCCGCTCGCACCAGCGAGATAAGCGGCTGAGAAGTGTGTACGATGTTGTGACGGGACACGAACCCCTTTATTATCCCGTGGAACGAGAAAGAAAGTCACTGTACTCTCTCTAACGTTTCGAAAATCGCGGTCGGACTCGTCTCTTTTTAGCCGCAATTACCAAGACCAGAGTAATTTAAGGTGGAAACCTGGTTTACAAACCAGAAATTCTTTATTTCTTTTTTTGCACTAAGCTTTTGAATAAGTTGCAACTTTCGTGGTAACATACTTGCTGAGAACAAAATTCAGAGATATCACTGATATAACGAGGTTCCTTTCTTAATGAACGAGATCAAGATCGTGGAGTTTAATTTTATCACAGGAACGCTGGAACGTACCTTCGAAGATGGACGTAGGGTCGTGTCAGCTTTGAATCCACTATAAGAAGTTCAAAGGAATTGTTCGAGTAATCAGTACCTGGCTCATACCTAGGCTGAATGCATGATCACTTTGTAGGTGCTTGTATTAGCATTGCAGATATGCTTCTTCTGCAAGCTACATAACCGGGTGAAGCGCCTAGCCAATTAACCAGTTAGTTTTCGCAATCTCTTTGAAATGTGTACGTGTAACTATTGCAATCTAAATGGCCGTTTTATTTTAAAACTTTATTCCTAACATTTATATATCTACTTAACGTAATCAGTTAGTTACTTTGAACGAGTATACTCGTAATGAAGCAAAATGTTGCCATTGCTGAGTGATGAATATACTCGACAGAAACGGCGTACTGGTTAATTAGCAATGTTATCAGCACTGTCCTCTACCACGGTATAGTATTATTTCGATTCTTTCCGCGCCTTTCCGATTCCTAATGCTTCTTTACGACTGACAGCTTAGATGGACGGTATCAGCGATTAGGAAAGCTGGACCCATCTACGCCCCCTATCACATGCTACCTTAGCGTTGATCCGTGGCCGAGTATCCAATAAACCGAGGGATCGCGGTGATGTACGGTCACCGATCCGCGCCGATCCCACAATTACGTAAGCGGTCGATCGGGCAAAGAGTTTCGTCAACACGACCGGTCCAATTAAACGAACGATCGCGATGACGAACCGGCGAGCAACGTCGGAGAACCGATCGCGAACGATTGCGTGCTTGTGTGTCCTCGCGCAGAGATAGGTGTCCCCGGTGTACCTGTCTTTGAGCACCACGGGGTGTAAATTGCGGCCGTGGCACGGACGGCCGCGGCCCAGACGGATAAAGACAGAGGAGGCGAGGCCCGCGTTGGTATGCGTTTGGCTGCGGGAAGAGATGCGCGGAGGATAAAGAGGTGGTCTGGTTCTTCTGGAACCCTCAAAACGTGTCGTTGGAATTCTCGGGAGTCAAGGTTCCCTCGTTCGCACGGAGAAATTTTCTCACCCGACGTCGACCAGGTCGGGGGAACCGAGAAATTGGGCGGTGGTCCTGCGAGGATCACCCCGGCCAAGGGGTGAGTCGGGGTGACGCCCTGCCACGATCGGGCCAGAGGCACCTGGCGCGCCATCTTCGAGAGGATCCCGAGAATTCGGTGTCGCTCGCTCTGTACCGGCATCCTCTTCGCCCGGTCAACGAAATTTCGGCGCAGGACCTCGGTTCTGATAGCTTGGATTTGGTATCCGAGGAATTTTATCGGACGTTTGTTTAAACAATGCTTTCGTGCGAGGGTGCTAGATTTTTTCTCGGCCAAAAACTGTGGGAACAAGTTGCATTTCTAATCATCACCTATTAATAGTATTTACATTATTAATACAATATTATATACAATATTACATATTTACATTACTAATGATTGATTACATTTATTTATCTTTAGAAACAGTTTAAATGGATTCGAATGCAAAGGCTTAACACGACTACCCTTCTCAAGAATAGAGAAGACAAGGCTTGTTGCAGCAACCGTTGCAGCAACCTCGATGCACCTTACATCTAATCAAACTTTGGTTCATTCAAAAAGTAGCAATAGATACTAATTTTACGTCTGTGGTCTCTCAAAGTCAGCGACCAATTATCAGATCCCACAGACGCCGATCCCGTTATCGTCCAACTCCCTATTACATCGTTTACGATCCCTGTCCGCTGATAAGCAAGCAGAGACAGTACATCAAACGCGTCCGCGGAGTCGGCGGCTTTCATTAACAGCAAACGCATGCACCGGTAATTAATTAGGTTGTCTATATCAGAAGTGTATCCGCGATTGAATATAGCAGCCCGCTATGAACGAAATCCGGTGAAATTGTCCGAGGATGAAAGCGGGCGGCTCGAAACCGATGCACATTAATGTAAACCATTAAACGATAATGTCCAAGCGAGAATCCCTTTTTTTCTTCGCGTATTCATTATGCAAATAGTCGGTACGTGTCACTTTTTGCCGGGCATATCTAATCGTAATATACAGTTTACACGCCGTTTAACTGTCGTGTATACGTACCGCTAATTATACAGACAATTAAAAAGCAATGCGCGTAACGACTGATTACGGATCAAGGTCACGGTCCGTTTTCCTCAGATCTGCTTTACCGACCAGCTTTGTCTAGCGGATGCGAATCCCGTTTACCTAGCGAGGGAATTCGCGGTGGGTATTTTACCTACAACGGCTTTTTCGGACCTTTTTTGGGAATGTACAAATTTTGAGTCGAGTCGACGAATATTTAAGAAATAATTAAATATTGTCGGAGCACCCTCGAGCAACGTCGAATAGCAGTAGACCTCTTATTTATATATAAGATCATTGATCAGCTGATTACATCTTCCATAGTTCCGCGATTGCAAAATTTTTATACTCCCTTGCATCGTAAAAAAGACCATTCTTGTTTTGTTTTCCCAACTAATAAGATTGCACTTGGTAAATATAATTGCCTAAATCATATATGTAACAATGATAACTGTTATTGTGATTCTGTGTATTTCTTTCGTAACTCACTTTTTTTTATACCCTCTGCCACGGATGTGACACGACGTATTTTTTATGTAATCTCATGTTATTGTTCAACCTTCAGCCAGGAGTTCAAAATATTTTCTATATCTTGATAATAAAGGATTTTCACCTGTAAATAAATAATCAAATAATAAAAAGACAATAAAATATGACCGGGTGCTTTGTATCTGCTGCAAAAGGACTTTTGCTATCGCGATACCGGCACACAGAGCTACCCGCATCGACGATTCCATTTTCAAATTTACAAACGTCCGCAAACAAACTAGTTTACCAAACTGATTTACATCTCTCCGTTACCTCGGATGGTTTACAAAATCCGCGGCCCGATAAAAATCCGGGCGCAAAATTTGCCCTGCGGACATTTGTGGAGTATAAACAACGGTTGGTGACGTTCACAGACTAAAACGTGTTCTATTTAATTGTGGAATCGCCACGCGGCTCTTTTGCGCCGACAATTTACAGCGTCGCTTTCGTTTTACAATCGACCGGTTACTTTGAGAATGTATTAATGGTTTCCTTGTTACGGTCGAGCGTAAGCGCCTTTAAAAAGAATTAACAGCGAAGGGGCGTGCACAATGTTGACACGTTTTACGAGGGCGATTTACTCGGTCGCAGATGCGCGAGCGGAATTCGTCTGTTGCCAGGAATCTCTCGTTTTTCGGCGATAAAGCGTGGCGCGCGCTCCACGATCGAAGGCCGAAGAAAGCGCAAGGACACGCCGCCGGAGAAAGATTGGCCCTAAAACGCCGACGAGGCACAGATAAGAGGCGATCCCGCGACGTTCTCCCGCACGGTATCTCCTAGATTACCGATTCCCTCGAGTCCGGCTTCGGTCAAGGTGTAAAGTTCCCGTTCGACGTCCGACCAGAGCGGAAGTGGATCTCGCTGGTTCAACATACACAACTACCGTAAGTAGCAGCTAGACCTTCTTGTTCTAACACCGAATCTATCCGGCTCGAAAAATGCCTAACGTGCGTTGCTTTAGAAGAATGAGAACGCTTAGAATTTTTATATCATTTTCTAAAATTTCAACCCTAATTTTATACCATTCCGTCGTTTCGCGTAACTACGTTTGGACTTTCCGCTATTTTTATTACAATTGCTTTGTTAAAGGAATCTATTCAATCGTTTCTTAAGACAGAGTCTCCATAATTTTAACAATTTGGAAATACAAAGTGGGAGACTGGTCATTTTGATTGACATGGTGGGTTTAGTTTTAACATGGAAATCTTCGATGACGTTTTTTGATTATCATTGTACAAATTTTCCAAAAATACTCCTTCATCTTTGTCTTTTGTCCAAGTTACTTAGAGATTGATTAAACATTTTAGCCAGCCACGAGCTTTTGATATTTAAAATTGCACTCAGTCGAAATGTGAAACAATCCACAACAGTCTAACAATTTCTCGATTTATTTACCTAGATATATTTAAAATGATCTCTTGAGATCCGACAATTTTTAGGATTCGACCTAGGAAAACTGTGTTAAAATCCCGTCGGAGCGAAGTTATACTTTGAGCGAATGCAAATAATAATCAGTAAACTGTGGATCTCAGTGCAAAATAGACGCGCTACATTTTTGCGAAACAGGAGTTAAATAAAAATGTATTTCTACTACTAAAAATATTAGTAAATTGAAAATAATGTAAAAATATATTTATGTTCTCCCGATGACTTTACCGTATTTCGCTCACCAATTTTTGCCA
>CM052158.1:7402065-7418952 GCA_028455555.1 Augochlorella aurata | reverse complement strand
ATGTTCTCCCGATGACTTTACCGTATTTCGCTCACCAATTTTTGCCATAAATGCGTAAAATCCGCAGTATAATAATCGCCGTCCGAGAAAGCGACGCGTAGCCATAATCGCTCGTTACCCGTGCCGGAACTCGTATTTTTCTCTTCGCGAAACGTATCCATACAGCGGCCGTGGACCGTAGAAAAATGTAACGTAATTTGTTAAACAAACCTCGCGCTGTAAAAGGCGCAGGAAGACTGCGTCCGAAGGCCGAGCCCGGAGATGCATGGCCTGTCATTACGGACAATTTTATTAGCGGTTCCGAGAAAGTACGGTGAAACCGTGATGCACGAATACGGTGATTACGGTGCACTTCGGCGATTGGTCGGTCGATTCTTGGAACGCGGCAACATAACCCCGGATGGTAATAATAATTTTCCACGTTCTATCGAAGAATATCAAGCCGCGTCCGTCGGTTTCCTGAGCCGTGTAAAAACGACGGCACACGGTGAATAATAACCGCGATACTGTCGAGAAAAACGAGAGAAACTTTCACTCGGCCCGTTTAATTCTCGCGGGGCCAGGCGAGGCCCCGAACCTTACTTCCATGCTGCACCGGGAAGCTGCGATCTGTCGCTAAAATCTTCCCGAGCTTCTCTGTCCACAATTAAAAAGACAGGACGCTCCTCGGACGTTCCTGGAATCGCGAAGCTCATATTTTGTAATTTTTATTTCGGTGTTGGCATACGGTGGCATTAACAACATTACACATGTGTGACGACTACGGTTCTGTATCTCACGCGAAGAACATAAAACTAATTTTGTGAATATATTTATTTAAAATTCTAACATATTTAATACGATCAATACGATAAATGTACACTAGTGACACCGGTAGCGAACGTGTTAATGAATTTGTAAAGTATCATGGTTGTATAGAAATAATGCTATCACATGGAACTTCTAAGCCGACGAAAGAGAATTTTATCTCGTTTCAACTTGCGTGGAATGACTGTGAACATGGAAAACTGTAGAAAGCTCTACAGTCTAGTCTTGAATTATCCATATCCAATAAAGTATCCACTTGAAGTGATTCTACTCGGTACTATATGGAGGAAGAACCATTTCTAAAATGAAACTCATTCGATCCTAAGATCAGTGAAGTACACCCAGCTATAAATTGTGTTCCTGTGAATATATCTGTTAGCAATTTCCTTGACGATCGCGAGAGCATGAAAAGCCTAATTGGTGGGGCTTTGCTGACAAAATTTCCCCCGCGGAAACGTACGAGGAAATTGCGCGAGACTGTCAGCTGATCGTAGACTATCGGCGAGGAAGACCCACCGGAATCGCAGCGGGTTATTAAGTCGTTGTTAACGTTGCTACAAACTAGAGTTTTTTCCCCGAAGCCGTAAACGATGAAACGCTCCGCGGGTTCAAACGCTGCGGCCGCGTGCTAATCGTTGTTCCGGCTAATGAAGTCCGCGACGGCAACCGCTGCGCCGCCATCTTTTTTTTCGTGACTCGAGAAGATTCCGCAGGAGTCCGGGCTAAATGATGGCTTCGACGCATTCGTATCTCATCGGCACTTGGTCGGGAAGGATCTCGACCGTTCAATGGGAATATTGGAAACTAATTGCGCGCATTCCTAGCCGGTTGTTTACGCGCGAAGTACCCCAGCTAACTGGCGAATGTACGCGTAAACCCATTCTGAAGTACGAGCTAACGCGACGAACAACTTAAGCCCGAGTTAGCTGTGATTCACTCGAATACTCGTATCTCGACTGTAATAATAAATAAAAAAGTTACGAACGCAGTTAACCAAGGTTACGAACAAGGAATTCCAAGTACGTGACGTGGTCAACATAGCGAATTGTCTGTCCACAAACAAGAGCCCCTTGACACGAAAAACAGCCATCGTAACATCGAAACTTTCGGAGACTGAAAGCAAACACCCCCAAAAAATAACAGCTCGTAAATTTCGTTTGAAAAAGTAGACAGTGCTCTAGAAAATACTTTGCGGTTCTTCTCTTATAATTCGAGACATGGAAAATTCGCGCGTGAGAATGGGCGCTGATAGGATATTCGCGCGCGCGGTCGTCGGGAAATTCTGGAAGACGCGGGAATTTTAAATCCCGGTGCGCGCGACGCAATGGAGACGGCTGATATTAGACGTAAAGACCTCCGTAAGAACGCGTGCGCGAAGGAGAAGCACCGAGAAGGCGGGAATTTTAAACTTCCGAGGCTCTTGTTGGGCTAAAGAGGTCGAGGAAGAGGACGCGCTGGTAAACACGATCAGGATGGCCAGGCACGTGACAGTTTGACGGACTCGCGTGACGCAACGGAGGTAGCGGAAGGTCCGGAACAAGTGTGCGAGACAGTGACGGGGTCCCGCGAACGGGGCGGGCCACTTGACGACATCGGGCGACCGTGGAGAAAGAAAGACAGAAGGGGGGGCTAAACGGTCGGGGTAGAGACAGACCGAGCGGACTTGCGACTCGATGCGTTTTACTGCTGCTTTACGACGGTTTATTGCGCCATCAAAACATAAAATGTGCCCGGCCGGGGAGCGCGCACACGCGTGGGTACACCCCCACTTTGCTTTTACCGCCGACTGCCGGTTAAACCGGCCAACGTTTCCCGATTTCTTGCTCCGGAGAACGTTCCGGTTCGACTCTCCCGATCTCCTTTTTTCTTGGCCATGGCCTGCCTACACGCAACCCTCCTACCAGCCGCCGGCAGTTTCATCTCCCTTATTATCCGCTCGCAGTACCCTCCCGACTTTATCTGCTCTTTGCTACTCGATGTTTTGACGGGGAGTGGCTTGCCGAAGCTTTGACACCTGCTGAGCACACTTTCAGACTCCTCGAACGGTTCTCCATCGCTTTATCGATGGCTATCGAGTTTACGTGATTTGGTTTGATAGGACATCCATCCAGAACGCAGCCTGATAGCTTGTTGGATATTAGCCACCTGCTAAGTCAACTCTTAAAGTGATACTTTAGGCGTTTGATACACGATTAACTTGCTACAGACGCCTCGAAGTATCCGACTAAGTCTCGTTTTCCAGAAACATCAAACGTTCCAAAACCTATCACTTCCAACTTCATCGTGGCATTTCCTTTATAATAACAGTCGAATCTGGATCTATTTCAAAGACATCGTTCAATTACTGGAGCTCGCGTAGCTCCCAGCGGTTCATTCCCGCTTCGACAACTGATGTATAAACACGTGTCTCTCAGTTCTGCAACACCTCTTCTGTGAATTCTATCTGCTAGTATAACCAAAGGTGCTATACTTTGATTTTAAAACCCATCTGAATCATCCACATTCTGAACTAATGAATCTTGCGCACCTTCTAACGCAAACCAGAGTGACTGAAGGGAATCGCTGCTCGAATTGAGACTTCCCTAAAGTCTCCGCAATCTTTGGACCCCGATGGTGGTGGAAACTGGAATCTGGTACTAAGTAGTCGGAGGAAATATTATCTCAGAAAATGGTGATCGCCGGTGCTGGCCGGGCATGTGCCGCGCCATTACGGCGTTTTGTCTGGCTGAGAAAAAGAGAAAGGCGGGCGCATTCCGGGGCCCCGGGACGGTCCCGCGTTTCGTGGCGATAGGGGCCCGCGGGGCCCGGGCATCGGCGCGATGTTTGGAAACGAAAACGCTCTCCATTGGGAAACATACAAGGACGAGCGGCCCGTAAATTGAACCGGCGCGCGTCGCAAATTTCATTAATCGCGCGATCGCCCTCGGGAGCTCCTCCTTTTTTCTTCCCGGCTCGGTCACGCTCGCCGCGGTCTCCACGCCCCGTGTTCCCCGGCTTCGTTCCTGATAACGCACGATGTCGCCGCCGCGAATGGTTATTGACGTTACGTGTTGGCTCCTCTTTTTTTGCCGAAAGAGTCTTCTGCTTGAGAATGCTCGGGAATTTTTCGGCGCCGGACTTCCAGCCCCTGCAAACTTCGAGCCCTGTTATGCCAAGAATGAAGACGCCCTTGGAGTCCACCCATTAGGCTCCCAGTTTTGCAACTTTATTCCGCTGCGAAGTATTTTCGATCCTCCGACGGAAATGATTTTTACCGACTCGCGCTCCAATGAACCCAGTGATTCTTGTAATTATCACAAACTAATGCCGAAACATGATCTTATAAGACTACATTATAATCGTATGTGGAATAGCGATTTCATCAACACGATAAAAAAGGAACAAGGAATGATCTATGATCGTCAAATTGAACACGACCATAAGGAAATTTTTGTACATTTCTTCTCATATTGATCGGTACATTGGACCTCATAAAATTATAAACCATATTAAAATTATAAAGCACATTTTACTATCATAAAACAATATACCAGATCGTCTTTTATCGTTCCACTATCGCACAGTGCAAGTAACGTAAATAATTCAATGTTCCACCAGTCTCTGACACCCTACGAGACTTTCAATTCCCTCGAAAGAAAAGATCGTATAAGGAAAAGAACAGTTTCGATGAAAGAGGTACGTAGCGTATAGTGTTCGGTCCTGTATAATACTCGAAAGCGCAGAGCTGGAGACAGCGAAGAAGGTGTGCCGAGCCAAAGGGTGGCTCCGGCTAAACCTAATAACTTCGCGCGATATAGTGGCGTCATCTGACGAGGGGTGGCCGAACACAGGCCTCTCCCCAGTTTCGGGCGCATCGCCAACCCCTCTGCAGAACCGACCGATCAGACAGGAACCGATTGGCGAACCCTCCCTTACCCCCATTCCCCGTGGATTTCCCCGAAGTTTCCCGGATACCGTCAGGGATACATAGTTCCTCGAACTCACGCCAGAGCGGTCGGGGACACGATCATTGCACGCGATGCTCTGCAGCCAGAACATCGTGTCGGAGGATTCGTCTGACTAGGATCTAATTCTTTTTCGCGATCATCTGCTGAATCCTGAATCGTTGCACAAATTAGTGAGAAAATAAGGATTTCTAAACAATTTCGCGAGCGCAGCTTTCAGCACCCTTAGACGTTCGTAGATTGATTTGAGTTTTAATCGGGAGTATTGCTTTAAGATATTGTTTCAGCAGAATAAAAATGTATACTTTTGGGGAGGGATGTTAGGGGAGGGTCTTAGTAAATTTTTTCGGTAAAAATGCGATCTATTTGTCACTATTAAGATTTGTTATTAAATCCACGGACAGAACTACAGGGCTAAAGTAACTTCAATATTTTAACTATTTAACTTTTTAGCTTCTTAACATTTAACTATGGTACCGATGAAGGTATTGAAGAATTGTCTTCGTGATATTTGTACAGATATTACTTCGACATCGGTAAAGAACGTCTCCCCTAATTTGAAGAAAGAATGGGCTAAAAATAGGCTGTAGGAGGGGACCCGTCGCGGAGCTCGTCGAAGGCTATTGTTCGATTCTTTGTAGAAGAGGTCGATGTATGGCCGCATACATCGAGAAGCTTCTCCGTGAAAAGGTTCCACGCCCAAGAGCCGAGGTCTGGAAAGGTGCGTGTCTCGCGTACAATTTATTCGAAGTCTCGAGGTGGACGACACGAAGAGACACGGCTGGCGGCCATATCGGGGTCGACGATCCGGGGAGAGGAGAGAGCGCGTACCTCGTGACATCTCTCGCATCTACGGGGAATCACGCCGGAACCAAGTGGAACTCGGCTCGCTCAACAATGCAGGCGGACGCGCACGGTAGCCCCGGCTCCGGGCAAAGTGTTCATAAAATTTTAACTGCTTAATAAAAATGTTACGAGCCACTGTCTCACGCGAGGAGTCGCCGACGAGAGGCTGCTCTCTGGCCATCTTTCATGCGGCATTGAGGCGGCGCCGTTCAAAATCCGCGCGCGCCACTTTCGCCGGTCCTCTTTCGCGCTCCGAAACAAAGGGCCCGGTTACGAGCCCACGGTAAACATTCCGCCAGGTGGACCCGGCGATATAAAACGTGGATTAATTTTTCGAATCTTACTTTCTTCAGATTTTTCTCCCGCGTTCGCCGCGGGACCTTTCTATACGGCTTTATTGCTCGAGTTTACGAGCTCTCGGTGTCCGCGTTCGTTATCCGTGATTTACGTCGTTCAGGCGAATGTATAATGGGTTAAAGAGCTTGTTAATGTTGATCGTGCCCATTCGGTAGAAGGAGGAATTCGGAAGAAACAAGGAAGAATTTTTACCGCGTTTGGGGTAACGCTGAATGGAAGGCAGCCGTTCAACCCATGCAAGGGTTGCGTGGTTGGCCTTGAACGGTCGTTTGCACTGTTCTTGACCGCACGTAGTGGCTGGTCCTTCGAGGTATGCACGAATCCTTGCTGCATTATGCTTATTGTGCACGTGGGCCAGAGGTTTTTCCGACCGTTTTAACCACATGCGGCAGCGCTTGAAAAACCTCAGGACCTTTCAGACATCGTTGTTTAGCCGCTAACGGAACCCTCCGACCCTCGAAGCATCCCGAAACTTGGAAATACCATACCGAATCTTGTCGCAAAGACGGTGACCCGAAGCAGAGCCGAATCGAGAGGAAAAATTTAAATCTCTTACTATCAAACAGGTAGAGCGTTGGACAGCGTATAATCGGATCGGAGCTTCTTTCGACCCCTGGCGTTGGACCCATGTTGCAGAGTTCAAGCGCGATCGATATCAAGGCGAGTTGTCTTCATTCCGCGCATACCAATTATAAAGCCATGAGAACGCGAGCCGATTCCCAACGGGCGGGCTCGGGAAAATCGCCGGCCGCGGTCTCGGAGCTGGTCGGAGCGGATCGGCGCGGTAAAACGGCGGAACGCGGGCCTTGACGGACGAAGAATGCGAGGAGCGGACGTTACCAGGCCCGAAGCGTGCATTCGGCGGCCGTTATCGCGGCGGAGTTACGGCCGATCGATAAGGTTAAGAACCCCCGGTCGGATTTACGATGTCGGCCGGAGGATGATCGCTCGCGATTGCACGGCCTTGTGTCGTAAACCGGCGATCACGCGGCTCTACACTCTACATACGCGCGGGCACGCATGTGCCGCCGAGCACGCCGCTGACACGACATATGGGACCTGCACGAGCGATAACGACTCCTTGGAAATCCGACCGATTTATGGGCTGAGCGGCGAGGCCCTGCTGACATCCCCTCTTCCCTCACTTTCGGCCATTGTCAACTGGTTTCCACTGCACGCGATCGTTTCCTACGATTTTTCTCACTTAATGCGAAATTACTTTTCCGAATGTTTTACATCTTGTGTCTTCGATCGGGTTGATGGAAGATGGTTGTCTTTAACATTCACGAGGTACGAAGCGAGGGATATCTCACAGCTACCTTCATTAGCACTCTTAGTCCTTAATACTTTCCGTAATTGAACACGATAATTTTTGTTTTCTCGATGTCTTTATCTACTCCCATTTTTAGACTTTGATAACAGGAGAATCAAATTTGGCCTCGATGTAGAAAAAAAAGAATGAAATGAGTGAAATCTTTATTATGTGGAAGGGGTTAAGAAGAGTAAAGAAGATGGAGAAGGATTATTTTTTAAATATTTACCCTTTTTGTTTTTTTGTGCTAATATTCTGGGTTTGCTCGTTTATTCTACTGTGTCACAGGAAGAAAATTAGCTTCAGAGATCTTTTGCTTGACCATGAAAAAAGTCAGGTAGCGGGAAAACAAAGAGAAAAGGGGCCGAGCAAAGACCTGTTTTCTAAATGTCTACCTTCTTCTTCCCTCGCGGTGCTTTTGTGGTATCGCTTTTTATTGTCCGCAAGAAAATTAGCGGGGTTAATTAGCGTAGTAACTTGTGCGTATTAATCGAAGAAATACAGGTGCATGGAGATGAAGCGAGAACGAAGTGGAGCGGGAACTCTAGCAAGAAACGAGCCTCGGCAAACGAGTCGCACTCGCGGCTCGGTAATTTGCAAAAAGTTAGTGTCATTTGTAACTTACTTATCCGTAATCTCCCTATTCATCTAGATGCAAAGTCTGCGGATTACATTCGGCGGACATAGGAGCAAAAATCGTGGACAGCTCGATGCAGCGCGATGTTTCAAACAGAGTAATCGTAACGAGGCTCTTATATTATTGCGATACCGATCCCGAGTCAATAAATGCGTCCACTTTGCACTCGAACTTCGCCGAACGGATCTATAGAAGTTTACGTTCGCATAAATTGCCCGGCAGCTGATACTATCTTCGAGCAGTTCGCCAGGCTTTTTGTTTTCCCGCGCGCGAGCGGAGCCGCGCAGCCGAGAGCCCGATCTCAAAAAGCTTTAGGAAAATTACGGCTGGTTAATTTTACGCCGATACTTTCTCCGTCCATCGGAACCGTTCGCTAATTGCTCGAAACCGCGTCCCCGCAATCAGCGTACCCGGAAACCTGGGATCCCGAGGCTCTCCGCTCCCGAACCGCTCACGAAATTTCAGTTATCGTCGGCGAGCTTGTAACCGGGAATAAAAATCGTCTTATCCCCTCGACATATTTTATTATCGGACGCGGTACCGTCGACTGTAAAAAACACCTCGACAAATTAACGATACCATTACCGGCCGGAATTTACGCGTCTCCGGCAAAGAGATCATGCGACCGCGTCCTTTTCTGGAGGAAGGAAGAGACGCGGGCGCAGACTCGTACAGGGCGTTGTTAGCAAAATTGAATGCTTATCAGTAATCACCGACTCTGGCCGACCGCGAGCCGGAGATTGCTACGAAAAATTCAGCCCCGATTACGCTAAGCCGCGTCCCCACGTGTGCTCGATCCTGCGGAACAAGTATCAGCGTTCGACGCAGAGCAGCGTGCTTCGGTCGCAGTCGAATCCCATTTTCGCCCTTCGAAGAAGATCTAAACGATTCTCTGATAGCCCTAAGAAATCACGGAAGTTTCTTCGCCGAGCGAATTCTGAATCACTGATTTTTATTTAATAGACAGCCGCTGCTAAATCACGAATTACATGAATTTATAAGGTGCGCTAAGTGCTCGCCGAGTTTCACACGATTTCAGCAAACTCCGTACCGTTCGTTTCGTTCGAATCTCGCCGCCATCTCGGAGTGCATTATCGTCGAGCGAGGAGCGAAAGCAAGGCGACCCGGCCGACCTAATACAATAAACTGCAAAGGTTCTTTAAGGCTCGATAAAAGTTCGGTCGTGTTCCTGGCCCGAACAGACAGTCCGATATAAAATATATACGTCACTAATTAATTTGATTCGCTGAAAGAGAGACTCGGAACCGTTTAATTTGCATAAAGACCCCTGTGCCCGGCCATCGATGACCATTTGATCTTCATGATTCGATCGTTTCGATTCCGATTGGTCGTTCGTTTGTGCTATTCTGTTTAATTATTGCACACGTTGAAATGCGGCTTTACGCGGGCCAACGTCAAGTGCGAGCTCTTCGCGGGAGGACCGTGTCCCGGGTAAACGGGTTGCCCGATATACGAGGCCACCGTAATATCGTGAAAACGAAAATCGACCGGTCGCCGGCGTCACGGCATTCGAATGATAATCGCAGGGCGGATTCCTTATCTCACCCCCGCCGCTTTCCAATTACCGATTCCGCGGGTGGGAACGCGGCGGAATAAAAACCAGCGTGCACTGTAAATGAAAAACGGCCGAGCCATTCAATTTTCTACGCTATTGCCTCGCCGCCCTACCGCGAACCCCTCTGTTATTAAAAATTTTGGCGTGCGATCGCTGCATCGGAACACCTTTTTTAACTCGCGTGCGCCGGTATGGCCGTTAAAACTAATCGCAGGAGGAAAGGAACACGTTTCTGAATCGAATCGAGTACTTTTATGTTAGCCTGAAACGGAGCTGGCTGCAATTCGAGTGGCATTACTTCAGATATTATTTCAAACGTGTTATTTTATTTCGGAATTATTTTCGTACCTGTGAACACTGAAATAGTAATAGTTGAATAGTTATTTCAAGTAACGTTGTCTTATTTTAGAATTATTTGGAATAATTATTTGTTATAATTATTTTAATTAATTCTGAAATTATTCTCTCGGTCTGAATCCAAATAAAATTGCTTGAAATTGGTAAATAACTTCTGGCTATAAGTATGTTCAATTTGCAAGTGATTCTTTGGTGGATGAATAACCAAAGTCGTGATTGCCAGACTCATTTTCGAATGAGTTTAGAATTTAGAATGTACAGTGGATAGTACATCAGTTCTATTAAACCTTATGGCATAATAATAGCATAATAATAAATCTTGAAATGCCCTAACCACGATTATCGAAGTCAACAAATAAATGTTTTACTTCAAAAATAGAAAACACGAAGTAAACGTACTTCGGAAGAGAGAATCTTCTGTCAGGAACGAAGAGCACAAGACGAAATTACTTAATTCGAATCGAATTGAATTTCCCGGACAATTGAGCACAATTTAAGGACACTTGTGCGCGCTAACTATGAAAGGCAGCGCGTCGCGGAGTTTCGCGCGGGAAATCCGAACGGTTCGGTCGTAAATCGACATCGTCGCGCGGACATCTGCGACGTCGGATGTATTTACGTCGCGGCGACGTTACGTCATATTACGCGAGGTCTCGGATCGTCGGACGGGAATAATAACGCGTAAACATGACGTAATGCGGCGTTATGGAAACGGTGGCGTTGCTTTACGGTTTCCGCGGCGTTCGTCACCGAAGAATGCGAGTTCGAGGCTCTGAACAGCGCGTTCATTGACCACACCGCGTCGTACCGTCGTCGTTGCCGTCTTCGTCGGTAGTCCTCGAATCGCGTCCCAAAAAGCGGGGATAAAAATATCCGGACAACTGTGTCTTCGTACCGGCTCGTGTCGCACTCTGAGAGTTTCCTGCGAGTTCTGCGCCGTCGCGCGATCTGGATCTCGTGTCCGGAAAGAATCGCAGCTGAACCTTCGCCGTCCCTTGCAGCCGAGTCACTGGCCCTTAAAGTACTTCTGGGTAGCTTTCGCATGGCGATGTTTAGCTTCGTTAAATTAGGTCGAACGTTCGTTACAAACGAACGGTTGATTACCATGTTCGAGGATGACAGAGATCGACGATTACCTGGTCTTGGAAATCAATTCGTTTGTTACCCTGAATACGATTTCACTCTGGCGTTTTCCCTGAGCCTATATGATCCAAAATTAAATTTATGTTTCTAATGATATCATGCTTCTATACGCATCGTTCATTTATATATTCTATATAATATTTATAAAGTCAAGAACTGGTATATGAAGTGAATAAATATAATATTTTTTATATATAGGAGATAATATTAAATAGATAGATTTAGAATTGCGAATGAAATATCGATGTTAGTTTTTCGGGTCACTATGATTTGAGTTACGGATATTACGAATGCGAGGCATAAGCGAGGAAAATAGCATGGTCGTCGAGATACGATGATACAGGATTTTTGCACGAAGATCTATAATTTAACGATCGCTGTGCCATTAATTCGAGGAAAGGTGTTTACGACGATCGAGTGATTAGCACGTATGATTACAGTGGGCGATTAGAGACGCAAATGACAGTCATGAATAAGACATTGATTAATGAAGAATTACCCGTGTAATCGCTAGCGAGTTAATCAATTATCTCTGACGTCCCTGCAGTGACGTTAATCGATGATCTTTTGTTTCTAGACAACTGGTTCTAGAAAAGCTGATTGAAATCATCAAGAATGTATAATACGATGCATTCAGAGCCGTAGAATCGTTGCATCCTATTTGGCAAGTATCATCGCATCGATTCAAAATTGAAGCCAAGATGGCGCGAGATTCAACCACGGACTGGCATATCCAGCTGATGTTACAGTTTTCAATAAGTAAAACGCTCTCGGCCGAGGACAAGTGGAAGCTTCTAGAAAAGTCCGCTTCGAGAATCGGGAATAATTGTTTCGCCGAGCCAGCAGGCTGAACAAGTGGAAGTTTGAGAGAACGAAAAGATAATCTCGCCGTTCGTCCACGCTGACGATGCCTAACGACACCGAGCACGCACATTAGAGAAAGAACGCTCGAAACGCCTCAATATCGGAGACTCGGAAAGGCCGACCGTGTCCCCAGAAATTCCTGTAGTCCGAATATCAGCCGGGTCCACCCTAAATCCCCCGGAATGGCTCCATCAAGAATCATCCCCAATTCCTGCGCGGATCCGGAGCCGGACGCGACGGGAAACCGGCCTTGGTCGCCGGGGATCGGAAACGAAGGAGGATCGCGCGAGAACTCGAGGAACCGATCGGCCTAATCTCCGGCAGCCGATAAAAAGAGAAAGCGGGGGTGGTGGTGGAGGATTCCTTCGTGGAGGGACAGCGCGGCGAAGAAAAACTGGAAACCGTGGCCCCGTCGCACGGCGAACGAGCAGGGAAAGCGAGTTGAAACGAAATAGACGAAGGGGTGGCTGGAGGGCGAGTCGAGGGGTGAGCCGGATGGAGGAGGCTGTGGCACGAGGGGTAGAACAGTTCGGAAAAGGATATAAAAGGAAATATATGGTAATGTGGCAGGGGTGGCTCTCCGGTCGGGGGTTGCGGAGAGGAGATAGGGGTTGGGATCGCTCGCTGGGGGTTGGGCGTGGTGGCTAGCGCACCCTCCGCCCTGCTGGCCTTCCTCCGCTGCTCCTCGTGCTTCCGTCCCCACCCTCCTTCTCCTTCTCTCTCTCCCTCTCCCTATCTCTCTCTCTCTCTTACTCTCTCTGTTTGACTAGATCTCTCTCCCTCTCTCTCTTTCTCTCTCTCTCTTGCCGTCTCCGGCTCCGGAGCGAGCGGAGCTGTGCCAGCACGCCGGTCGATACTTTGGGGCCGCGTGCCCGACTAGCGTCGCGACGCTGGAATCCCGCGCGTTCTCGTCATGGCCGCCCTTAGTACCCACGCACCCGCGTCTCGCTGCCCGGCGAAACCCGAAACCACCGACCAAGACGACCGGCAGACCGATCGGCCAACCACCTGCAGGTGAGTCAGACTGTCTTTAACTGTACAGCCGAGAATACGGCCGCGTTCCGGTTGCGTTTCCTCCGCAACGACCTGCACGGGATCGCGGGATCCCGTCACACTGATCCGCTCGACGAACCTCGCGACACTTTTCCGCTTTTCCGCGTGAGCCAGGACGCGCCAGCGTCGACAGGCTCTCTGGTTTTAGGATCCGCCGCGGATCCTGCAGGTCGTTCGGTGGGTTTAGTCCTCTTTCATACTCTTCACGATAATCGCATACCTTTATGGGTTTACCTGGTCAGTTTTTCGATGATTTTTACGAGCTAGGGTAGTGAAGGCCGGTTATTGTGCGATGACCAATTGTGCCTTCGGTTTGTTTCCCGTCACAATTAACTTTATATTTATAGAATAAGACATTTAATTTTGTTTATTTTTGGATTGTTAATTATGCCCGGAAACATACCGATGACATAATTGGTCGCCCTAGACGTTGGATTTCATTGTTTGTCAAATATCGAGTAGTTGTGTCACGGTTTTGAGTTTATGGGTCAAGCTAGACCCGGCATCCGCTGTACAAAAGTTGAATTTATTTATACGTCGCGGCGTTTACGTGTGAAGTATCAGAAACGAATACATGGTCAGCTTAAATTTATGTTCGTAGACGTTAATGTCTGGTACACGGACTGCAGATTGCATCGATTGCACTAATCTCCCGGTCTTAAAGCTGCCAAATCATTTTTATAACAATCGCGTAAGTCTACCGACGTAAATTTCGAGTTAATCCTGCAGAAACCTATTCACTTCTATGCGAAAGAGTCACTTTCAAATTTATCGACGCATCGAGGCATTTACGAGTGAAGAATGAGAAACGAGCACATTGTTAGCTCGAGTTTACGTTTATAGATAATGAAGTCTGGTACACAGACTGCAGATTGCATCGATCGCGCTAATTTCTCGGTCTTAATCCCGGCATTTTATTTTTATAACAACTGCGCAGGTCTGGCGACGTAAATGTCAAGTTAACCCTGCACAAAGAATGGAAGAATAACTTGTTACGATATTGGGGAATTTAATCGCCGTCGCGATCTGCAGTTTCTCGTTTATCGAAAGTTCTGCTAACTTTATCTTAATCGTGCGACTCTCGTAAAAACAATGGGCCAATTTCGCGGTCGAGGTGGTATAAATAAACCCGAGCATCGTTCCCGCGTGTACGATTTCAATTAAAATCCATTCGCCTAATACTCTAATGAACTAACCGCTGCACTCTTATTTCGCTCCTTGTTTTGCATTTTCAATTCTGCATTTTCGCGGCGGCGCAAGAGGCAGCCGGAATAATCCGTACGTTTCGGATTCGCAGTTCGTGCAGGGACTGCGCTCCGCCTCGCACGGAAGGATAAATATTAATGCAAACAGAGCCGTGTTTAAACAGCGAAACGGCCGATCATGTTCCTCGGACGGTAAATAGGAGATAAAGGGCGTGTTCCTTGGGGTAATTATCTTGTTAACTGAATGTAGATGATATACAGCTCGGCGTTTACATTCGAGTTGTTATAACGATGACATCCGGCATCGTTTTCGGTAATTGGTTAATCGGTGAATTGCCGGACAGCGGCGGCCTCCAGATGCGACGCGATTCAAACATGGCGACGATCATGTTCGTGTCTTTAAAGGGAATGAATTATTGACAGGAACTTAGTTGACGGATGGAAAATCTCGGGAGCGGTTAAAAACGAACGCCGTTCCGAACCGGTCTCAAATTTATTTATTCAGTCTAAACCATCCCCGTGTAGAACAGCTCCGAAGACAATTCACCCTTTTGGAAAGTTCGAAAAATGTTGTAAGTTATTCAGAGAACTTCGTAGCAAATTGTTTCGCTGTAATTAGGTTCTGAAACGCGAAAGTTTCGCAACGGGGTCGAATTATTCATTGTTTCATAAGCAACAGAAGTTTCATTGTCTTCGTCTTCATCTACCTGGGGATGTTTCGAGAGGGCAGCAAATTAACATGGTTTTTAATCTGCCCGACCTTATTCAACGCCGAAAGAGATACGACACTCCGGCCAGGGAGGGGAGCAAAATGATGTTATGAATATGAATGAGAGTGCTCGCGTTCGCTTCGGAGCTAGTTTTAATACCGCGTCTGATATCAAGCCCTTCGATCGACCTCGTTCCTTTAAGCACCCTCCTACGTCGGAAATCTTTATCAAAATATTCAGAACGCTGTACTCGCGAATAACATCTCGGAACATTTCCCTGGAATCCCCGAAGTTGCCCCAACGGAACCTCTCCCCGTATTAAATTGCTCTCGAAAATAATTAAACGCCGTTTGCATCCCAACGAGCTTACCGAAACGTTCGTGCGCGAAACAACTAATATTATTCGCCAGGTCCGGCGGGCCGCCTCTTTCCCATACCTATTGCACGAAGAAAATATTTTCTTGGAGCAGATAACCTTTCCAGAAAGTAATTAACCTATCGCCGCCTGGTAATACGATAAAAATGACACAACGGCTTGAAAAGATTCGAGACAACGTTTCTAAGAAGCGAACTATTCGCAAGATATTTTATGCCAGCTTTTTCGCGATAACTTCAAGGCTCTTCGTTATCGCCTTCAATTCATTTTCCCAAGGAAACACGTTTCTGAAACCCCATCCAAACAACACGGATATGTTCTCCGAACGGCGCGGCATTCGGTTCCAGTCGATATCGCTATCTTCGATTTACCGTCCCGCTAGCAAACTTAATAAGAAGACGACTTTCCAATAAAACCGAAGTCATCGCCGGGCTTCTGGGAAGCTCGGCCGAAGTCGGACGCGGCTCACGAGTGTCTCAGAAAACCGGAAGGCCCCGGGGCCCTCGGAAAGCATTCGAAATCAGCCGGATTTCCAAGTGGCTTCGGGATGATCATCGACGCGTTCGAAAATCACCGGTCAACGTTGGGATCGGTAGTCCGTGGGCAAAGGCGAAGGCGCACCAGAAGGAGGAGTCAAGTTGTTTATTTGATGGCGCCGTAAAAGGCCTCTTTATGTTTATCTGCCATTTAAAACGGTCGCGTAAAACCCCGGCGATTGCACACACAAACTATCAACCGGCTGTAAATCAAGCCGCGTTCGGGAGTCGCCTCGATTCGCGTTCCAGAACATCGTTTCCCGGGTTTTCTGCCCGCCGTCGGCCCTGAACTTCCTCTCAGGAGCACTTCTCTCCGCCTTCTTCTGCCCCAACTTCGACTTCGCGGAGCTATCGAGCGACGGAACTCTTGCCCGAGGAATTCCGAACGCGCGGAACACCGTCTTCGCGAAGAAAAATCTTTCCGCAGCAGTTTCAACCGGGTCCGAACAAATGATTTTACAGTCGTCAGAAATTTCTGCAGTCTGTTGGGAAGTTTAATCGAGGTCAGAAAATTGTTCCGGAGAGTCTTTAGGAGAATCGGGAACTGTCGGACAAATTTTTCGAGCTTCCGTTGACTCGGGACTTTGCGTCTTTAGGTGCTCGAATTTGTAGAAAGCCTCGGGGAGTAATTTTGGTGCAAGGAAACGTGCAGACATTTTTTAAACTCTGAATAAACGGTTTCGGTGAATTTTCGTTACAACGAACGACGATCTTTTTCCGGCTAGTGTCCAATATGGCCGTCATTAGGGACTTTATTTACGTGACCCGATGTAATTGCGTCATTTCGAGCCGGCGAAGTATATTTCATTCCCCGCGTAGTGTGCTCCGGCGATTCTGGGTCGTCAACGAAATGGCACGGCTCTCTTGAAGAATTTTTCCGCTACACTGTAGAACCTGCGTCCACTCAAACCGCGAGATTAAGATGCTAGAATGTAGAAATTGAAAGATAATGTTGAATTTATTCGCGGCCGGCAGAGAATTCCGAATATATTTGCATAAGACCAACCAGGGTTACTTTATCGAATAATATAATGATTCCTATATCAGCATCAGCGTAACGGATACAACAGATCGCACAAAGTGGAAGTAACTTTACCGGTGATATCCGAACTTTCCTTTCACACAATGAAGAAGGCGATGCCATTCGATTTCCCGCAGAAACAC